>JAURVB010009325.1:0-44625 GCA_033002965.1 Piper betle
GTTAGAAAAGTCAGTTGTCTATATATATTTTGGTCAGACAATCCGTTTTGCACTTCTTTTCAACTCTGATGGCACAGCGCTATGTTTAAAAGTTCCAGCTTTTCCATCACAGTGTATGCTTCAATGATGCCAACACCTTTTTTGCCAACACTTGTTGTAAACAACAATAGTTGCTACTCATTGCCACTATCATTATTATTTTTTCATTAATGTAAATTTTAAATGGTCTAACTACTTGTCCGAAAAGCTCAAGCTACTTCAACACTCCCTCTTATGTGCAAATAAACTTTTTAAAGCTTAGCACACGAACTAACACCGGCAATAATCCATTGAATACAACATGGAGTAAAGTAATATTTTTTAGGCATGTATTGCCAACGGGATTTGAATTCAAGACCTTTGGCTCTGATACGTGTAAATTTTAGATGGCTTAACCACTTGTCCCAAAAGTTCAAACTACTTCAACAAGTAATATAAACTCGTTGGTTTCTGCTGCTTTATATTTTGGTCTATTCCTTGATGGATTAATCTATCTTTTATTTGTCAAATTGTTTTGCCCTTTTAACGAATTTTTATATTGTTGCAACAGCAAGTCTAACGAGTGCCAGTTGTGCAACCATGCGGCAACAAGGCATTTTTGCTGGTGGAATAAAGTGAGTATACTGCATTTTTGTCTAAAAGGCAACATTATATTTTTTGTTGTGCATTGTTTCTTGTAGTTGGTTAGGCTAAAATTTTTTACATGAGAGTTAATTCATATTTGATCGAGGAAAATTTTCAATCCTTGCAATGGTTCATGCTCCTAATTGAAGGTTAAATTTTGTGGGCATCCAATCTCTTAAACATTGCAATTGACATACAATCTGAGCCTTAACTGTTCTATTATTGACAACTTTACCTGTTGTCCTTTCCAATAGTGTTCATTGATTTAACTACGTGTGGACTCACTGATACCTTAAATTTTTTATTCAGCATGAATCAAGTTACAGTTTTTGGGCTATTTGTTTGTCCTCTTCTGAAGTTAAATGTTTCACTTGGAAGCAATTATTAAATAAGCTTAGAAAGCTCTGCATACGTAATATTTTAGACATTCCTTAACTTTTGTGACTGATAATTATAACTTTTTCCTGTATTTAGTACATAGCAAAGCCAATTCAGAAGTTTGGATATGTCAGAGAGGGAAAAGAGCTATGATGCTGTTAAAGATGAAACTCCTGCCAGCTGTTGTGTTGAGGCGTACTAAAAAGGCAGGGCGGCAGATCTTGCTCTTCCCCCAAGAAATGTATGCACTTTTAAAATTTTGTTTTCTTGTTCTTTTCACTTGGATGTTCTTAGGAACTATGTAAGTTTTAGTCAGATTGTTACTATTTGATGAACTTCTAATTTCTTCTTCTTCTTCATCTTTTCCTTCTTCATTTTAGGTAACTGTTAGGAGAGATGACTTCACTGTTACAGAGGAAGACTATTATGAGGCTCTGTACAGCAGGAGTCGGGCACAATTTGATACGTGAGTTATATGGATACATAGTGTGCCTTTTTACTTGATATTTACCCACTTGGTTTGTTTGTGTTTGCTTTTGCTGCTGGTGACCAATTGCATGATGGTGCTATTCGAAATTGTTTGAATTTCTGATAACCTGAAGGGTGATCTTGGGTTCCTCATCAATCCTCTTGATGCTTTCCGACAAAAAATGGATGAGAAAGGACAGTTATTAGCTGTTATTAAGATTTTTTTTGACGGCGGAGTGCTAACATGGTTCTTTTTTGCTGTTTGTTTCTAAAGTCGTGTTTTTGTTTAGTTTTCAAAATCATGTCTGCAACAGTTGTAGAATGCTTCTGTTAGGTTATCTGTTGGCAATATTGATTAAGTTACAATAGTTAAGGTTTTTATTTTTCAATTACAAGTGCAAATGGAGATGCAAGTTTCCCATGGGGGCTTTAATGTCTAAATGTGCCTGATGTACATTCAGCTTTGCCATCTCAGTAAGTGATTGAGATCTGATGGCCAAAATATGGCTATCCCACATTGGCAGTTTATTTAAACTTTTCCTGAAAGATGCTGTTATTTCCCTTTGATTTAATTGCTTTGTGCGTGGCTTGTGTTTGGATTAATTAACTTCCTATTATTTTATTTAGATAGAAAATATTCTCTTTGCAATGTGCAGTTATGTTGAAGCTGGAACTTTGATGAATAATTATGCCCACATATTTGATCTCTTGACACGACTTCGCCAGGTAAGTTCCTTCTTTTAGTCTTCTGTTCATAACAAGGATTAAGTTAGGTTTTTTTAAAAGGTATTTTTTGCTATGTGGCTAATGATTTGTTGACTTTGTACAAGGCTGTTGATCATCCTTACCTGGTAATATGTTCTGCAAGTGCTTCTGTGCCCAATGTTGACAACAAAGCTGATGCAGATCAAATTTGTGGTGTATGCCATGAAGCAGCAGAAGTTCCAGTTGTTAGTATATATTTCTATATTGCCACCTTGTCTCTCTCTCTCTCTCTTTCTCTCTTTCTCTCTTTCTCTTGTCTCACAGAAACCTCTTTTCAGGTTACTTCTTGTGAACATGTGTTTTGCAAAACTTGTTTAATGGATTACTCATCAGTCCTGGGAAAGGTTACTTGTCCTTCATGCTCAAAACCTTTGACTGTGGACTTCTCAGAAGACAAAAGAGCAGACACCCAGGCTGCAGTGACCACATTAAAAGGTTTCAGGCGCACAAGTATCCTCAATCGAATTAAGCTGGAAGATTTTAAGACAAGTACAAAAATTGAAGCTTTGGTATGGAACTCTTGATAATTTTTCTTTGTCGGTTAAATCTATGCATTCCTTTTCTTGGTCTTTCTGCCCTTTCGCTGATAGCTACATTTATATCATTTTTTTGGGTGAAGAGGGAAGAAATCAGATTTATGCTTGAAGATGATGGTTCTGCCAAAGCAATTATTTTCAGCCAATTCACTTCTTTCCTGGATTTAATTCACTATTCCCTCGAAAAGGTGGCATTATTTTGCTGTTAATTGTGAGTCATTGTTATACAAGTAAAGAGTATAATTGCTAATAGTTGTTACTTTGTGCAGTCTGGCATCAAATGTGTTCAATTAGTTGGAAGCATGAGTATTTCTGCCAGAGATGAAGCCATAAAAAAATTCACTAATGATCCAAGCTACAAAATCTTTCTCATGAGCTTGAAAGCAGGTGGTGTAGCGCTTAATTTGACAGTGGCCTCATATGTAAGTTCTTCAAGGTCTCTTCATATGTGCATGTATGGTTTGTGCAGTTAAACATATTTTTGCTGCTTGTTGAGTGGTTTTGTAGGACACACTTACACTTAAGACTTTGGTAGCTAGAGATTCTAAGATTGAAGTGGTTATTGTAGATTTGTGAATATGAACATAGCCATAGTTAGATTTATGGTTGCCTTAGTTGATAGTACTTTGATTAGTTGACTGGCTATAATTGTGTGTAGTTCCTACTTCACCTGCTTTCTTCCTCCTCGAGTCATGGATTGTTTGACAGTCTATCTTGCAAAAACTTAGTTGTGAGTGATATGTGTGTGTGTGTGTGCGCGTGTGTATCTATGTGTGAACACACAGACACAATGGACTGTAACTAGGAATTTTAGTTCTTCGACAAAGGGTAGACCTAATTTGAATGCCATTATAAGGTTGGATCAGAGAAGGAAAAGGAAAATGTAATTATGGATGTACGATCCATGTTTCTGTTAGTTTTTTTGTGGTCATGTGGTGTCATTGCCACTGCCAACTTTTCTTTATTGTGCCATATTCTTATCCTCTTTCATGATTTTGTGAATTCCGTATTTCAGGTCTTTTTGATGGACCCGTGGTGGAATCCTGCTGTGGAACAGCAAGCTCAAGACCGAATCCATCGAATTGGTCAATATAAACCTGTGAGGTGTGTATCTTGTAGGGTTTGTCTTGATGCTTGCACATTTTGCATGTGCTGAAATTAAGTGGCTTAATTATTTCTAGAACTGTGAGATTTGTGATTGAGAATTCAGTCGAGGAAAGGATCCTGAGACTGCAGGAGAAGAAACAGCTGGTATTTGAAGGGTGAGTTATTTTATTCAGTCATTTTAACTTTGGACATAAATGGTGTGGGATGAGGTATCAGGTATCTAATGCTCATGCTTCACAGGACGGTTGGAGGATCTAATGAAGCACTTGGGAGACTAACAGAAGCAGATTTGAGGTTTTTGTTTCATTCATGAAGTCGCTGTGAAGAGCACCTCTTTTGGCCTTCGTAAATTTTCTGAGGACTTATGATCAATGCGGGTTTTTTTGTTAGTAGACATACGTAAAAGTGGTATATAATTATGGCCTTCTAGGTCATGCCCATTTATTGAATGACTCCAGAGAGGACATTCATCCGTTACTGTGCACATAATGCTTTGCTGGAGATTATATACATGCGGCTCTTAGAGAAAGTCTGATAAACTCTCGGGAATAAGCTCTGATTTGACAATGTTTTTGAAAGTAGTGAACTTTGGATCAGCAAATTGTTGTAATTTCAGTGTTTCAACGGCTCAACCTTGTAAAAAAATAAATGGAAGTGTCGAATTGCTAGTCATCAATATTTCGTGGCAAAATTAGTCGATTTTACTTGGAAGTTAATGGGGTCTGTAGAGAGTGTTCTAGACATGTATTTCTCAACGATCTGTATGCTGCTAGTGTAGGCTAACAGATTGAGCTAGCTAACTATTCATGATTCATGGGGATTGGAGAAACATGCATGTCACATAAAGGAAATGTCGTGTTTCAGGCATGAATGAATAAAAGATGATAAGAAGCTCTCACCAATATTTGGCGGTGATCTTGTCCGTGGTCTATCAAATCACTATACCCATTGGCCGGCAGAACATGCTATTGACAATTCCTTGGGCATGAATGCATTTGTCACATCTGAAACCAAAGTGTCATAAAATGACTGCAAGACCCTTGATTTTTTTTCTCCTAAAACACGGTGGTCAAACTTTTCACAAATAAAAAATTTATTTAAAAAGAACACGATGGTCATACAATCCTTCACGCGACTATTTCGGTTTTTTACTTAGTCACAGACATGTTCTTTACGTTAACATGTTGCGTGTTATATATATAATAATAACTTTTTTTAATATTTATTTTTTAAATGATAATTTTTTAAATAAAATAAATTAATATGTAAATAGACAATTTTCTAGGATAATTCACATTAAAAATATTTTGAAATTATTATAATAAATATAAAAAATTTAAAAACCTTTAAAATTACTATTAAGAGAGTTTTTAATAAAATTAAGATAATATATATATATATATATATATATATGTATATAGAATATTAGAGATATCTAAAATTTGTAATTGTAAATTTGAAATTAAAAATTCATAAAATTATAAGAAAAAAATCTTAACTACAATTTTGAAATAAAATTAAAAATTTTATAATGTATGTTATCATTAAGACTTTCTGTTGTTTACCGCACATGTTTTTATTGCCACAAGTAAGTTTTCACATGTCTATTAATGATATTTTATAATTTTACCCGTTCTTATTAATAAAGTTCATATCTCTAACCTAAGCTGCTGATACAATATAATAGACTATATTGTTTTTTCTCTAAAATTGTCTAAGTTTAAGAAAAATTACTAAAAAAACGTGAAAGTGATAAATTGATAGATAAAGTAGATAGCAAAATTTGCCATGCATTTATTATTATTATATATGTTTATTAATATGCCTAAAATTTCACATATATCTTATTATTATTTTTCAATTTTATAATTTTTTATTATAACACTAGTAGAAAATCAGTTACTAACGCCCATCTTAGACTAAATACAGTTTAGTAACCGTTTAGCGATGAACTTAGCAACCAGAATTTTGTAATTGCTCACAGTAGCAAAATATAGTTGCAATATTTTTGTAACCCCATTTACCGATCTCAGAATGGTCAGCTAAATTTTATTGCAAAACTTAAAATTTAAAAATGAATTCAAGACCCTTCATGCGGTTGCAAAAGGCAGCTCGCCGCCCAGAGCTTGCAGTCGCCACCATTTTTAGTATAATATTATTGTTTTCAAGGTTTTGTTTTTTTAGAATAAATATGTTAATTAGTATTGTTTTATTGATTGTTGTTATTTGTTAATTGTTACTAAATGTTTATTATTTATTATTATGATAAATTTGTAAAATTAGGGTTTATTTTGTTATAGGCCCAAAAATGATAATCAAACCTTTTAATTTAAGAAGTAATCCTTGGTTTAAAAGATTTTCGGGCTGTTTGAACTGTAGGACGATGGAGAAGATATAATTTTTTTCAACAATATGTTTGGCTTGTAGATATTTCTTGCTGTGATTATCTACTAGAATACGCCGAGTAGTAATTATTGAAAAGCACGTACGCTTTGAAAAATCTAAATGAAAAAGTAGTTGGCCTATGAAGTGATCGCCACGCTTACTTAATGCGGGAAGAGTCAATTGATCACGTGCAGTTGGAATTGCGCCGACGAATAATGCCTGGTCGGTCGAGCAGCAAATAGGAACCTGGTCGTTACCTCTAATAATGCCAAGTACTTTAATTTTCAGGCAGGCAGTTTTAAAAGTGGGGTTTTTTGGTTATTTCATCAACTAATTAGAGTACTACCAGGGTGCATGCTGGTCGACCGACCAGCAATTTGGAACTCGCTGTTCATAAGCTCCTTCCACCGAAAGCCCACCTTTCAATTCTCAATCAATCAAAAACCGATCCCAATTCCAATCTCTTGTGTTGCAAGAAATGCGCCGGCCGCACATTTTTTTAATCACTTTGGAACAAAAGTTACATATATATACTTGTCATGCTTTTACATAAATGGATTCCTTCCTACCCTTTACATGTCAACATATACACCTTCATAATTAAGAGCTATGATTCCCCGTTCCATACATTGCACGCTTACCCAGGCCACAATGTTGTCTTGTTACCCACTGAAACATGGGAAAGCATTGAAATTCTCTACATATCATTGTCATGCAGGAACAATAGTGCATTCTCTGAAAGCTTCTAATAGAACATCAACTGGCCGTAGGTCGGACAAGATATAAGCTATCCGCCGCTATTGGATCGATAATTGATCTAGTATAATATTTGAACTCCTTGTTCTATTGATTCTCAATTGGCAAACAAAATTTACATATATATGTTCATCCACATTGCATTGAAACTAGCATGCATACTATAAAACAGATCACTATTGACACTAATTATTAATGAATGAATGGCAATGAGGGGAAATCCAACACGACAAAGTAGCCATTGTCCAAGATAGTTCATCCTAGCTGGCACCATCTCCGGCTCCGATCCGCCTCCTCTTGTTAGCAAACACCCACTTTCCAACCAATTCACCAATTTCAACACAAACTCACATCGCTGGCCATGCACCTCTCTTTCTTGGATGCATGGGCGCTACCTAGCTATAACTAGCTAATAATCATGTACCCTTGAGTCTCTACAACTCTGCAACCTTACAATTGCAGAGAAAGAATAGAGCAAATCTGATCAAAAGGGTTTAAACAAGAACGAGAAAGGATCATGACACGGGTTGTACAGCGGCGACAGCTGCGGGTAGTCGAACTCCAGGAAGCCGCCATTGTTAGCAACGTCGGACCCGATGCCGAGGAGGGCGTCCATGGAGGGAGTGGTGGGGATCTGCACCGTATTCTCCCACCCTCTCCACCTCGGCTCGCTCTGCACTTCGCGCTCGCACTTCATCTCTTGCGACGCCGCATGCGCCTCCGAGCAGCTGGAGTCGCTCGTGTGCATCCTCGGGAAGGAGTCGGAGCTGTCGAAGTAGGTGTGATCGCTCTTCGGCAGTACCGGCAACACGCCGGCCGGCTTCTCCTCGCCGACGCCGTCCATCGGCATCTGATCCGTTTTCCTGATCTTCCCTTCCACCGGCGGCGCCGGCGACGACCGGACTCCCTCTCGATTACGCCCTTCTTATTGTAAATCCGGCATAGCACCCAATCGTCCAGCTGTTGTAGTAAAAACCATGAACAGTAAATAATTAAAACAAGTAAGTCCAAAGTAATGGAATAAAACATGCGTGATGGAAATTATTTGAAAGGATGGGTAGCCGATGTCGACTTTTCACGCTTCTCACATGGACTACATTTTCTTTTCTTTTACTTTTTTGCCTCTTCACACGTCTTTCGTCAATGATCTTATCCCTACCCAGACATATCCTATTCTCCCCACCCCACAAAACAATGGGCCAACATTCATTCATCATATATTAAACAATGAATCGGTATGTTGTATGCACCTTTTTTTGTTAATTATATTCTTACATGAATAAAAACTAAGTAGTTAGTTAGTTAGTTTATACTTATATAGGAATAATGAAGTAACGTACAGAGTAGAGAGATTGTATTTGATGGATTGATTGATTACCCGGAGGCTGCTGTTCTTCTTGCGAGCGGAGCGGTCGACGTCGGCGAGGCGGTACTCATGCATGATCCAGTTAGTCTTCTCTCCCTTGGGGGCCTTGCCGGCGTAGAACACCAAGGCCTTCTTGATGCCCACCGCCTTGGGCTTCCCGATCGGCTTGTCCGCACCCGTGGCCTTCCAATACCCCGACCCTGCCGCCCGGTTCGGCCGCGACCCGTTCGGGTACTTCCTGTCCCTCGGCGAGAAGAAGTACCACTCCTTCTCCCCATACAACGCCATCCCTGCCCAACCACACGGTCACCAATATTCAGCACACCGGCCAATCAATCAAAATTGACACCAATCGAATGATGATGACGATGGGAAAGAAATTAGCTACTACCCACTAGCAATCACAAATAAATTAACTAAAGGCTAGCAGCTCACCAGGGAGTAACCATGGGTCGAACCGGTAGAGATCGATCTCGGCAATGATGGGCACGGCAATCGGCTGGGAAGCACATTTCCGGCACAAATAGTGCATCACTAGCTCATCGTCGGTTGGATGGAATCGGAATCCCGGCGGCAACTGCAAACCACCAGCCATATAATAACTACTGGCCTCAATCTAGCTACCAACTTCAAAAACTCCCTCCCGCCCTTTCTTTAATTAATCAATCTCTTCGATTGCCCTCCCCCCGATCTTCGACCAACTCTGTAACTAAGTATGTATATATGAGAGGCGGGGGTAGGGATGGGCTGGATGGGCAGCTCGAGACTTGGGAATATTAGGGCAGGTGCAACGGGGTTCTATAAATGGCACCGCCCTTGGGCGTGTTTCCCGACACCTGTCGAAGCAAATCTACCAGTTTCTATAAGTACACGTGAGCGACAAGGTGTAGTAGGCACCTTTGACTCGAGTGGGAGATGAACGCCGACTATGAGTGGCTCACTGGCACGCGCCTGTAGTCGACAAGGCACTGCGCAGGTCATTGCTTAGGTCACGAGTTTTGGACTCTTTCGTTTGCGCGGGGACTGGCCACGGGGGAAAACCTATTTTCCATATATTATTAATTTGATGTCTACCTTTTAGGCGTTGGGTTGTATTTATGTTTTACCATTTTTGGGCTCAAGATAGTGGAAACCTATTTTCCATAATGAGTTTTCTTAGGGCCTCAACATTTGGTCAATTGCAAGCAGCTTGAATTCAGACCATGGCATTCTACGCAGGGCGGCGACTTGGCTGGTGACTGCGTTGTCGTCCAAGGGTTACGCCAGATCTTCTCGACCCCTTTGAAGGGCATCCAATTCTCATGGGGCCCTTGGCATATATATTCTAATAATTGACACATCTATAGACCTAGGAAGCTTCGAGGAGAGAGTGATTAAAAACACGAAGTGGCACAGGGAGGATGAACGGACAGTGATGCCACTCGCATGCGCTATGTTTTTTGCTTTGCTAAGGAAAGGATGGACTTTTACCCATAGACCAAGACTCTTTAAGTTTCGACTCGCTGAATTGTAATTCTAGTTTGAAGATGCATTTGCAATGGTAAGAGTCTCTTGTGCCCACGATTGGACGATTGGAATTAATCAAGTAATTAGCCTTATAATACAATAGATAAAAGAAAGGGAGCATGCAGCTTTGAGACGCTACAATCTAAGCTATGTGCCGACAAGGAACCGATGTCTGTTCAATTAGATTGTAATTTAGACAATACGTTTTTTACATTAATAAATTAGATTATATTTGTGAGGTGTTTCTAGAGTCGCTCACGTACAGACATGACTCTGCATCTGGCCCTTTTGCTTTATGAACTCATTCGCTTTTGATCCTACTTTGTCTTGTCGGAATTTGGAATTTTGGAGCGACCGGTTGATGACTGCAATATTTGGAGTGGCGAATGATATGTCTAGCACACGAATTTGAAGGTATGAACGAAGTCATGCTCCACACCTGCATGTTCACACCGCTTTTACCATTTTACAATATATATATATATATATATATATATATATATATATATTAGTTAATTCAACTTGTAATATGTAAATGATCATTTTCTTGAGTTTTTCTCGCCCGCCCATCTTGTCGCATGATCCTAATATTTGATAATATCAATTTCTTTTTTCTTTAACAACTATTAATTTTCTTTTAATTATGGGAAACAATTCATCACTTATTCACAACACCGTCCCAGTACGCTTTCAAGACACCATCCAAATACATATATTATGAGAAAAAGAAAACACAATTGCGTGCACCTAATGATCTTAGCGGTGGCCTGGGAGGGTCAAACGTGGGTCAAACGGTGTAGGCATTATCTGTGTTATGTTATTTAATTAATTTTGGATGAAAAATTAGATTATATCTTTCGGCCAGGTGCAGTGACATATATATATATATATATATATATATATATATATATATATACATGGCAAAACTTGGTTGCTATAATAAATAATATTTTGTTGTATACTCTATTCCTTGTACGCCTGTGAGAGTTGTGCTTCTAGTAAATAACCAATATATCATCTACAACATCATTTTTCTTTAAATCATCCCATAGCAATGGGTATAAAATTAAAATTATTATTTTTATTATTTAATATTTGGCCAAAATAATTATATTACAATGAGAATGCTTATGTTTATAATAATAAACTTTGAAGGTATGACTTATGTCACTAGCCTATGAATCACATTGTCGTTAATTTAGATGAGGCGTTACTATTAGTGTTTGGTTTGTCGTTCTTCCATCATAATTAGTCAATAAATTTGATAAAAAATTATTTTGGATTTCAATTGGATTAAAAAATTAAATGTCCTCATCTACCCTTTTCTTATCTTTTTACATTTTTATATTACGTAATTATTACAATCCCTCTGGGGATAACGTTGAAGAGATGGGACACGTTGTGTTTATGAAATTCAAGGGAGTATTTTGGGTTATAAGAGTTTGTCCGTAAGAAATTGTGCCCCCTGTTAGTAATTTGAAGGTAGGAAGTTATATTTAGCGCCAATTTGTCATATTTTTAGATAGTGATATGGCAACCATAACCATTGGTAAGTTATAAACTGTTTAACGATGCAGACTAGTTTCACTTTGATAATTGGCCAGCTCTTTTTACACTGGAGTTTTTATTAGAAAAAAATATTTTTGAAATTACTTATTGATGGGAGATTTTAATATCATTACTCGAAGAAGAGAAAGTTCAAGATAATGATAAGACTCCCCGCTAAATTACTTAGCTTCCCCCTAAATTTGGCCGAAGCTAGGCCTAATCTAAGGTTCCCGTTAGCCCGCTGACCAGATTGCCTACTGTGCGAGTTCTCAAAAGAACAATTACAATACCAAACCAAGCCCTTCTAATGCAGGGGATATAACAAAGATGGTTAATTGATAGAAAAGAAGCAAAAACTAAGTTTTATCAAATAAGTAAAGAATTAGATCGAAGAAAATAAGGGGAGAAAACCTAGATTAAAAGCAGATAGCCAATAAGTCATCACTTTATCAATAATCATTTTTGTACAATAAATGACTATGCCTTATTTATTAAGAGAAAGCTCCTAATTTAAATATTGTCTAAAATAGCCCTATCAAATCAAAAAAATACAATTATATCCCAAACAAAATATCAAGCTAATAGATGCAAAATAATAACTAACAGACTGCCCAGATAAAAAAACTGAAAAAAACTCGTCTGCAAGCTATGCATCAGAATAATCTGAAGTAATAATTCGATGAATCTGACTAAAACCCGGTCAATTGGAGTATAAGTATCCGCATCTCAATTGGATCATACGTATCCACATCTGCCACGTCCTCGTAGTAGCATGGACCAATAAAAGAAATGAATAATGGTGAGCATAATGGCAGAGGGTAAAAGGTGATTCATCCAATCACTCCAATGAGTTTTGATCCAATTATCCATAACAATTTTCTTCAAGTGAAGGCTTCAAACATTCGTATAACGAGCATGAAAATAAGGATCAATTTAGCTGTAAACATCATCATTGTCGTTGACGCGGACAAAGGTATCAGTCAAAATGTCTGATCATGAAAACCAGCATTATGAATGTGCCAACGTCCACAGAAGCATTCACAAAAACATTGTTATTAGTAAAATTTTGCTTCAGGGATTGGACGCCAGGATGCAGTAGAGGACTCAGCAGCCTTCATCAAGTGTTGGATACGGCGCACCAAGAGTGGTGGGGTTGGTGTTGCACCTAACTGGAAATGCCACCATGCGAATGGCCAGCAAGTGGTGCATGCTGGAATGGGGTGGCACTCCGACATTGGAGTACCCAAAAGAGGGAAGGCGAGGCTGATATAACGAAGGTGGATCTCTGGAGGTGCATGGGGAAGTGAGGGTGGTGGGCGACCAGTTGACATGCTGGCAAGCTGTGCTGGTACATGGAAAAATTGCCTGGGGCCAAACGCACAGCATCCAAGCTACGCCCTGCACGCGTGGAGCAAAGGCGTAGTGACGACAGAAAGCTCGGCGGCGACGCTCCCAATGCCTTGGCCAGTGTGATTGGATCGCTGGAGGAAAAATTCAGCAAATGATGCCCTTTCAATTTTTTTCAACCACATCTTTTAGTGAATCCCTCGGTGCGCAATCGTCTCTTTTCGTTATAAATTTTCCAAAAGGATGATTATTGATTTTCTTATCAATGAAGCAGTAAATTCTGTTTTAAAGACTTCGAACTCTAATTTGAAAGAGATATAAATTTTAAATTTTCATTTTCATCTTAAGACCATGGAAAATCAGGAACAGCCACGACTTAATAAAATAACATGTAAGGGTCGATTGATGCCACATATATATACACCACGAAAGACATCTCCACCAAATTAAATTAATGTAGAGGATATATCAAAGCTAACTAATTTAATAAAAAAGAATGAAAAATTAAGGTTAATCAAATAAGGAAAAAGTTAGATCTGAGAAACTAAAAGGAAGAAAATTTTGATAAAAAAGCACCTAACCAATAACTCATCACTTCATCAATTTTTGTACAATAGACGGCTACACCTTATTTATAAGAGAAAGTTAAAAATCCCTAATTTAATTATTGTCTAAAATATATCTACTTAAATAAAAAAATACAAATATATCCCAAATAAAATAACAAACTAATAGATACAAAATAATAACTAACAAATCTAACAAAGCCCTGCATCATCTTCATTAAGTGAAGATTATCACAAACAATATAGTTTTTGCCCTTTATTCTCCCATCCAACAGGTAAATTAAAAAAATCCCAGTATGCATGTATATTAAATATAAAGTATACATGAAGGGTTCTTCTCGAAGTGTTGATACATTGAACTTATATTTTTTAAGTAGACCACAGATGACGAGAAGACACAATGCCCCAAGTCAAACAAATCCACGCTGAAAAGTCAAAGCAGGGTCATCAGCAGTTAGCGTGAGTGGTGAGGTGATAGATCGAAACTGAATTGAACAAATCAGTTCTGTTCGAATGGTAGGATTTTGATGTTCAACAACAACAATATCTCAATGAGCTTGGTCCTTTGTTAGATTGGAGCCATGCGGGGATGTTAATATCCATTATCCAGCGCTGGATCTTTTATTAGATCTGGAGCTTGCTAACAACTTAGGTACAAACATGGTTTCCTTTATCATATATTTTAAATAGCTTTGCGTTTAGTTAAGAGCAAAAGCTAGATGATTAGGGTACATTCCTAGTAAGACGACCATTTGGGGACAGATTCCCAATATTGATATTTATCCGTCAAAAACATGCATAGAAAAAAACATTTTTGAAAGTAATAATCATATGACCGTGAGGCTTGTTTTTGCTACAGATTACATAGATTGGCCCATCCGGTTATCTACTATGAGAAAGCAACTGAAATTCCCATCTTGAAGTGAAATCAGCAATTGATTTTGTAATTTTGACATGTTTTCGTATTCCCCAAGTTCATGCTCTTCCTCCCCCTCTACCTTACCTACCTTGAAATTTCCTAGATGCATACTGATCTAGACCATTCTAATGTGGCTAATAACTAGTGACATGGAGGCGTCAAAGTATATATTGCAGCACCGTGGAGTTTTTTTTTAGTTAAGATTTAAGAATAAGCAAGCCATAATTTATAACTTTATATATACACAAGTAATGCCAAGTGCACCATTAATTTTCTCCTTTTTTTAGCCATTAAGGCAGTTGAGGGCGGGTTTTCGGAGAATTCCAAGTTTTAGCTGGAAGGCTATTCCACGAGAATGGTCAAAGGAATGAGAAGGTTCAAGCCAGTAGCCATGAAAAGAAAACCAAGTTTGGGCTCGAAATATGTAAAAAAAAGGCCCAGTCTAGACAGCATGAAAGTTCTTAGTTGACAAGATTGGTTTCGGGCCGGTTCCGGCTAAAGTCCGAAAACTAACATCAGGATGTAATATCCTTCGTAATGACACATTCATATTCGGACCTCTATCCCATAGATTGATACTCTTCAAATAGGCCGATAGATTGATATTTGGACTCTCTTTTTTAGCAAAGCATTTGGACTTTGCATTCAGATGTGGAAGTCTTGTGATAATTAGCAGCCACGATCCCGAACGTCTAGATGAAAAGAAAAATCACAAACAGCGTTACTAGACGTCATTTCCACTAGCAAAGAAAGTCAGACAATGAGTTAAAAAGTAGTAAGACTTATTTGTTGCGGATGATCAATTCGTAGCTTTATTTCCATTGAATTTAGCTTGGATACATTCATAAGTAATAACTATACGTACAAGTGTCACATTTGGCATCGCCAATGAACTCCTAAAACGGCCAATGTGGAGCTACTGTTTTTGACTGAAAGAGTTGAGATATGACATATATATTTATCAACTTGCCAATTTATCTAGTTCTCAAGATATCTTCCAACTCACGGCGCGTTGCAGTTTAGTTAGGATAATAGCAGTTCGGAACGCACAGGCATCTTAATCGGATATTCACCATTCCAGGAGAGAAAGCGATATGCATAATATGGGCATGACATTGCACCAAGGGCCTTGTTTTAGTCATGTATTATGTATATAAGAGGGATATTGGTGGTGATTATGGATCTTGAGCTCATTTTAATTTCTATCAAGAGACATGCATAACATGATAACTGATCTCCATTATTAATAAAAAGGACGCTTAAATGTTAGTTTTATCGATATATTGCCAAGAATGCATGAAAAATAAAAGAATATTTTTATTTAGAAGATGGGATGGATCTTTTTGGCATTAAGTACTAACATCGACTTGAATTAATTAATCTCCCATGACTAACTGAATCTTATGAGCTTTTTTACCAAGTGATTTGTCAATTCTTGAGGACTTGTGATAAATAAAGTCTATTTCCATTTTGGAAAGAAGAAATAAATATAATTAAGCTGCAACCTTACTAGATTATTGGTATATTCTCCATTGTTCTTTTTTTCAGAAGCAATATTTAATATCTACAATCAAACGTTGAAATTCTAGAATTTGAAGATGAAAGAGATTTTTGTATATGTAAATCAGATCAATTATTTCTTGGGTATACGGAAATTTTAAAATTACCGCCGATGATATTTAATAAGAGATGCTTGATTTACTCTTAATTACCTAATTAAATCTTATAATTATAGGTCTAAGACCTTACAATTTACAACAAATTACCATTCTTCACATTTTGTGTTAGACATATAATATAAATAATTTCATACATTTTGAATCATTGCAAAACTTCCATCTCTTCCTGAGCTACTAGCTAGAAAGTAAATATTGGAAATACGGATCATATATCAGATTTCGATCCGCTAAAAATGATAGCTCATATAGTGAGAGGATTAATCGAACTTTTTAATTAATCCACTTATAACCTGGAGTCCAAAATAGACTTTCGCTTCGCATACAAGTGAGATCTAAATCTTGGGCCACTTGATCCTTTCGAAAAGTGAAGTGTTTGAAGTACTGACGCACATTTATCTCTCCCAGCATTTTCTTATAAAAAAATAAGGAACAAGTCATCCTCGTTGTCCACAAGTAACATGTTAAAAATGTTTAAATAAATTAAAATATGTTCACGAGGGTATGTAAAATACATTATTATAATGATAACCTTTAAACAAAAGATATTATTGTTATAGTAACCATAAAAAGAAAATTGGGAAAATATCGCAGATGTCTGTACGTCAAAATTTTCTTTCAAGAATAGCCAAAAAATTCAAACTTATATCGCACATAATTATTTTTTAAATTTTTTTATCAATTATTATGTCCAAATATCATTATTTTTCATTTAATAGCAAAAAAATACTCATAAAAATTTATTTTTATTTAAAACAGGTAGATAATGCATAAAAATTATAATTTTTACTATTTTTATATATCAAGGTCAAAAGATTGGTAATGATAAATAGAATCTAAAATTATGTTATTTTTTAGTTATAGATCAAAATGTAAAATTTTAGATTTTATTTGAAATTTAATCAATAAAAATTCAAAAAATAAAATATATTATATAAATTTGTGTGTTTAAAATTTTAATTTGAACTTATTATATTTATTAGAAATTAAAATTTTTGTTTAATCTAATATATTTTAAATTTCAAGATTTTTTTAAAAAAACTAAATATCATTCCTCAATCGTCATGTGGAATGTAAAAAAACCATGTTTAAAAAATTTTGAAGTAAAATTAATGGTATTTATGTCAATAAAATAAAAATAATAATGAATCAAATATATTTTAAATATAAGAATTGACTATACGTGGAATAAAAATATGAAATCTGACTACATAAGAAATAAAATTACGAGATCTGGTTATATCATATAAAAGTTTAAATTTTTGGTTATTTGTTATAAAAAACTTTAAGACATGGTTACATATGATATTTTTCCAATAAAATTTATTATTGTAGTGATATAATTAAGTTGGGTCAAGTGTCCAAATAGAGCACTATGATGAAATGATCTACGAAAGTGAAAAACAAATGAAAAATACTTTAGCAATGTCATCTTCAAGCTTATGTTATTTTTTCCAAAAAATATATAATAGCGTCGTTCTCAAATGTGATTGCAACGTATGGCACATCACACACATTCAATGTTGTTAAGGTATATCTAGTTTTTTCTCAAATCATTGTTTAATTTTGTCTTATACATGTTGCAAATTGAATTAGTTGATTTGAAGTCATAATATCTTTTGAATCTTTATTACGTGGTTATAGATTTTGTGAAAAGAAAAAAATGTGAACGGTGGTTGAATCGATGAAAAAAATATAACCTTGAGTTGTAAACCGTGATTTTAATGACGACAAAGAAAGAAAATTCTTAGCCTAGTTCTCTATCTTAACGACAAAAAAAATTGATTAATTTTTATTATGTTTGATTCATAGTGATTATTTCTTAAATAGTGACTTTATTTGTCAAATGATTAAACAATCATGATCAATTTACTTACATATTTAATTAACATTCATAAGAAGTATTTAATGAAATATGAGTTCAATAAATCTTGTTTAGTAAAAAGATGAATATTTCTTACTCATTATTAAAAAAACACTTATTCGAAAAAAAATTAGCCACGTGCCTTTTTTTTGCCATCAAAGTACATCCGTTTTAATGGGTAGATTCTATTAAAGATCTTTTAACAGATAGAAAATATTAACTCAATTTCCGAAAAATTGCTTATAAAAAAGAAACTCAGTTGACCCTTACATTGTAAGATCTAATTGGCCTCATATTGTAAAACCCGAATGATGGAATACGAAAAACACTTGCAGTCCAAGTACTTCATTTACCCAAATACTCAGTTGGCCTCATATTATAAAATCTAATTAACGAAACATAAAAAATACACTTACATTTGTGTACTTTATTAACATAAGTATCTGGTTGGCCCCACGTTATGAAATCGATGAACGAAAGGTGAAAAGTATACTTGCACTTGAGTCTTTATCAAACTCAAGTACTTGGTTGAACTTATATTGTGAAACCCGTTTAACAGAAAATAAAACATACACTTATAACCTAGCACTTGCTGATCCAAACATGAAAGTAAATGGGTGAAGTTTTTTATTATACTACTTAAGTAGGTTTCTCGCTATAAACTTAATTCAAATGAAGGTATAGGAAGTGAGATTTTTAGGTAAGAAGATACTTTTTGAGGTAGGGTGATGGTAAAAAGATAAAAATTTTTAATGTATTCCTCAAAAAAAGTGTTAGAATACAAAATTTAGGTGATTTGACGATGAAATAGGTTTTGTGGATAAAATAATATTACGGAATTGGGCTTTGAGAAGGGGTGAAGGTAGAGGTGGAAATTTCTTGCTATATTTCATAAATAAGTTTCTCCTTACAAACTTAGAAGGTATTAGTGGTGAGTTTTTAAATAGAATAATAATAAAATGATAGAATTTTGATATGAGGTGAAAGTGGACAAACAAATTAAAAATATAGAATTTTATTGTACTTTGTTAATTGAGTTTTTGAATACATACTTAAGTGATGATGAAACGGTGAGAGGAAGACGAGGAAAGTATGTTTCTTATGAATATGAGTTTTTTTAATAACAATTTTTTATGCATTTTTAAGCAAATTTTTACCAATTATGAAGTGAGTTATTTCCTTGCAAGTAAATTTATATTATCTCTTATTAATTAGTTTTTTTGTTTATTAGCTGAATTCAAGTGGACTCCATCTAGATTGATCAAAATATAGTGTACTTTAAGCGCAATAAAATAGTGTTTTCCCTTGACAATCTTATTCGCATTTAAAATCTTAGAAAAATATAATAATTTACTTAAAAAAGGTGGTTAATCATTTATATTTTGATTTGACGTGTGGATTCAATTCTTCTCACGGCTACAAGATTCTGTTTATTTTAAAATTAATTAAATGTGTAAGGACAAGTTCTATTTCAATCCATGTTCAAAAAAAAAAATGATCTGATTCATGAAAATAATCTCACATCAAATATACAATAGAGAAATTTACGGAAAGAAACCAAAATTGAACTAAATATTCATCACTGACTAATAAAATAAAATCAAATTTAAAACTATGGTTAGACTATTTTGAAGAATTAGTTTTCCCTAGCTTCATATTATATATATATATATATATTACAATATATCTCTCTATTATTATTTCTGTTAAATATATATCTATTAAATATTTGATATAGGCCTTTTTTTAAAAAATATTTAGGGGTAGAAACGTGAAGGTTGAATATTTACTTCTCGTGACTCGTCTTCCTTCTCCTGCGGCCCGCCCCATCTCCCCATCTCCCATTGAAACCCCTCTCTGGCTCTCTCTGTTATTCTTCAACTCAACGAGCAAGTCCTTCTCCTTCGCCCCACCATGGCTACGGTTCCCTTCGTCTCCCTCCTCTTCCTTCTCTTCCTCCTCTCCCCCGCCCTCGCCGACGACGCCGTGGAGCACGTCCTCACCCTCGACGCCTCCAATTTCACCGACACCGTCTCCAGCCACCCCTTCATCGTCGTCGAGTTCTACGCCCCTTGGTACCTTCATTCTTTCTCTTCCTCCTCCTAGATCTGCTGCTTCTTTTTCGTCGGTTTTTTTTGTATGAATTTCCTCCTCCCCCGCCCCCTCGTTTTACGGTTCGCGGTGCGGCGATCTGGTTGATTGTTGGATCAGTTGATTTTTTTATTCTTTTATTTTTTTTTACAGCTGGGCGGTGGGAGCAGAGCGATGTTTTTTTTGTTTGTGACCAAATGGTTTTTTTCTCAAAGAGAATGATTTTTGGGCATTTTTTAATTTTGTAAATCTATGATGGGGATGTTTGTTAGAACGCTTAGGGTGAGTGTGGAGTAATGTCATCAGATCGAGGTGCTATATTTTTCTTCCAGGAGGGAATCGTTGAATTTTATGGTGTAATTTATATGAACGACCTTAGCTAACAGTTTGAATTTGTATTTCTCGGCGGAAATTTTATTTTGGTATGCATCAAATTGACTCTTATTTTGTTGATCATCGGTTGATTTTCGTTTTCTTTTCATTGGGAGATGACCGAGCATTACTATTTATTTTTGTTTTTGCTTTTTTTTTTGGGTTGATTGGAGCGTTGAATTACTTTACATCTTTTTTGTCAGCTTTTGAACTCTAAAAAGTTAAGTAGATCATATGTCGAAACAGATTAGCACTTTTAATTGCCAATCAATCTTTTATGGAACGTATCAAGTGGAAACTTTTCATCTGAGAGCGCAATCTTTATCACAATTCTTTTTTATATATATTGTAGCTTCTCTTCTGAATGTGCTCACATTAGTAGCTGCAGCTATTTCTCTGTCAATATCCCCCCCCTGAATTTGCCCCTACATGTTTCTGTCTTGGAATTTTACGTATCAAATTTGGGATTGGTATTGATAGTATGCATCTAATGTTCTTTTTGCCTCCTTCCGAACAGGTGTGGGCATTGTAAAAGTCTTGCTCCTGAGGTACTTTTTTTTTTAAGTGATCACATACTTGGCGGTTTTTTCCCTTGCTCGATGTTCTTATTATTGCTTCTACATTTGCAGTACGAGAAAGCGGCTGCAGCACTATCCAGCCATGACCCTCCCATTGTTCTCGCCAAGGTTGATGCCAATGATGAAAAAAACAAAGATCTTGCTTCTGAGTTTGAAATTAGGGGTTTCCCACTCTTAAGATTCTTCGAAAAGGAGGTAAGTCTATTCAGGAGTACAAGGGCCCACGTGAATCAGATGGTATAGTTGAGTACTTAAAGAAACAAGCAGGGCCCGAATCTGTTGAAATCAAATCATCCGAGGATGCCAGTAGCATTATTGACAGCAAAAAGATATTCATCGTGAGTAATACTACATTACTGTCGCATTGGTGAAGTATTACTGCAATTTTTGTTTATTCCTTTATCTGTTTGGATTTTGTAAGTAGGGGGACACTTAATTTTATGAGGGAGTCTATACATGTCTTAGTTGAGGTTTTTGTAGTGCAGAATTTATAATATTCTTTTTGGGCAGGCTGGGATCTTTCCTCAACTGTCTGGGGAGGAATTTGAAAACTACACAGTGGTGGCCGACAAACTGCGTTCTGACTACGATTTTGGGCACACCGTGGATGCTAAGAATCTCCCTCGAGGCGACACCACTGTGAAGGGACCATTAATTAGACTGTTAAAGCCATTTGATGAAATGTTTGTTGATTTTCAGGTGCCTAAAAGATCCTCTTCCTACTTACTGTTAGTCATGGCTGCCAAGATAAATTGTTAATCGTTTCTTTTTTTTTAGGATTTCAATGTAGATTCCGTGGAGAAGTTTGTTGAAGAAGCGAGTATCCCAACTGTCACAATATTTAACAAAGATCCTGAGAATCATCCTTTTGTTACGAAATTTTTCAACAGCCCTAATACAAAGGTATAATTTTATAGTGATGCAAATTTCATTTTGCATGTATTGCACAGTTGCTGATTGTTTCTTTTTTTTTCTTTTTTCTTTTTTTCTTTACTTGGCATTTCCGAAGGCCATGTTATTTGTGAACTTTAGTGGGGAAAATTTTGAGACTTTGAATTCTAAGTATCATGATTCTACTTCAAAACTTAAAGGAAGAGGTATCAGTTTTTTGATTGGGGACACTGAAGTGAGCCAGGGGGCTTTCCAGGTTATTTTCTTGCCCTACGGAGCCAACTTATATTATATTTCCTTCTTCTTCCTTTTTTTTTGTATGTTTATGTTGAAGATTGTATTAGAAAATGCTAACTTGTTGATATTTTTGGGAGCAGTACTTTGGTCTGAAAGAGGAGCAGGTACCTTTGATTATTATTCTAAAGGGGAGACTACCAAGTATCTTAAACCAAACTTGAAGCCTGAAGAAATTACTCCCTGGTTGGAAGAATATCTGGTATCCTGTCCCTACTTCATGATTACTTTGTGAAATAAAACTCAATTGTCTTCTCACTTGCTGTGATGTTAGAAATGTTTTGCTGAGCATTATTTTATTTGTTTTTTTTTTTACAGGAAGACAAGCTTCAGGCATTTAGAAAATCAGAACCGATTCCGGAATTTAATAATGAACCTGTGAAAGTTGTTGTTGCTGATAGTCTTCAAGACTTTGTTTTTAAATCTGGAAAGAATGGTATGTGATCTTAGTTGAGAGCAAAGCGTGATGTGTTTTTATCATGAAATTGGTGTGCTTTGAAATACCTTTAATTCTAAAGTAAGTATTACTTGTTATATTTTTGTAGTTCTTCTTGAGTTCTATGCTCCTTGGTGTGGACATTGCAAGAAACTGGCTCCAATTTTGGATGAAGTAGCTGTGTCATTTGAAGATGAAAAGGATGTGATAATTGCCAAGATAGTAAGCTTTTTCACCTGTGCATTGGCCATTACTTCTTGCTTGTGTTTAATAGGAATGAAGTAAGTGAATATCTAGAACTTTATATGTGAATTATAATGTCCCTATCATTTGAAAGTTTTGGATGGGATATTGACGAAGATGCTTACCTTTGTTAATGTGCCCATAATCTTCAGTTCTTGCCTCTACATTTTATGAATAAGCTACAATGGAAGGAAAACTTTCAGTGCTTGATAGAGCAGCATTATAAATTTAATGCCTTTATGATTTTATTATGAATGATTTCTGTTGTGATTATAGATATAGTATTAGTTTATCATATTTTTGTCATTTCTTAGTTTTTGCGAAGCACGGTCCAACTGTGTAGTCGATCATAAAAGACCAGTTCATTTTTAGAGTCTATTTTTGTGGCAGCTCATGGTTGCAAATGTGCGTTTTAGTCATGCTAACTCATTGAGTTAATTGACGAATGCTAACTACTTTGCTGGGAAGATGATTTCTCTGTAGTTGTGATGGTAGACAATTAACCACCTGTTTGTTTAATCTTTTCAGGCTATTGTGCAATTTACATGTTGCTCTATGTTTGGTTCACAAATTATCATTTTCCTCCACCTACTTGTTATTTTCAATGTTAACTTATTCATGCTCGATTATTTAACTTATTGACCAATTATGTTTTTATGTTATTTAGGAGAACACTTGGTATTTACTGATTTTATTATGATCTTCTAGGATGCTACTGCCAATGATTATCCTTCTGAAACCTTTGACGTCAAAGGTTATCCAACGTTGTATTTTGTGTCTGCAACTGGTCAAGTGAAGCAGTATGAAGGAGATAGGTCCAAAGACGATATCATAAGTTTCATTGTTAAGAGCAAGGAGGGAGCTAGTCCGGTTGATTCAACTGCAGAATCAGTTAAAGATGAGCTCTAAAGTTATGGTAATTTCTAAAACAAACTCTTCATTCTAGAATTTGCAATTTAGCAGTTTTCTCCGAGGTGATAGATAGTCGATGGGATCCTTCTGTGGCTCTGATTAGAAATGATAATATTTGCTAAGCACCATATGTTCACTGCGGAGAAACTATCTCCAGCTTGATTTTCTGTCAAAAGTTATGAATTGTTTTTATAACCTTTACCACCCCTTTCCCCTATTGCCAGATATGAAGAAAATGGGAAAATGTGATTGTGCCCACACGAGTTGTGGAGGCCAGCAACGGGGCACGAAAGGCTGGAAATTTCCCAAAGAAGTTGAGATCAATAAGACGCGTCGTCGAATTTCGTTTTTTTTAAAAAGAAAATTTAGCTTATAGAAGGCAGTTTTATTGAATGTTGCATTTTGGATATTTAACGATAAATGCCATATTAACAGAGCACTCTTTTCCCCATCTTTTCCTTTCGGCAGATATGCAGGTGGCAAATTTATGAGTGGTCGATCTTTCCATTTTCTCTCTTCATATGTTGTACTCGTAGACTTGTTCTTATCTCCGTTTAAAAGTGTGGTAGGCGTGCTTAAGTTTAAAGGTATAAACCACTCGTCAATTTAAGACTCATTTCTATCGGTTGGTAATGTTCAAGATTTAGTCAACTCAAAAGTGTGGATCAAAGGTCGAGGGTTCAATAATTTGTACCAGTTGCCTTTGATATTTTTGTGTGATATTTTCCCAAGTTGACTCTAGTAGATTGTAAGATGGTTGGATAATGATATTTTGTTTATATTAAAAAAATTACTATTATATAATTTAATTGAGTGGCCATTTATATTTGCTGTATTTGATACTAAGGTTCCTCCTTTTATTAGTCAAATCAATGTAACAGGTCTACTTACGGACGAAAAATTGGGAAAATATAACAAGTGCTTTTTGGCGTTTTGTGTTGACGGGCCCTTGCCAAACTTTTGTCTCTGTTTCCTTTTTTATAGCGTAAAAATAATCCTTGTTTATCGTTTTAACTTGTAACAATATACAAACTACATAAATAGGAAGTGTAATTAACCTTTCAGTTTTTACCATCAAATTTTGACAATGCACTTTTGATAAAAGCAAAGCTTAAAATGTTAACCACAATGCTACAAATTGTTGCACTATATTGGTGTTTGAAGTTCTTGTGTAACTCAAAAAATTATGCAATATAATCTTATAATATTATAACAAAAATAACCCTCTCTTTTCGAAAACAAAATTTCGAAAAATTATGCAAAGTCTGACTTACACCAACCAGCTCACCCAACATAGACATACAATCAAACTTTACATATGCTTCTGTAAAGCATGGTTGCATGAATCGGAATCGGAATCGGAATCGGTTTTCCAGGGAGTCGGAATCGGAATCGGAATCGGTCTGAATCGGCCAAGAATCGGTTCAGTTGAATCGGTCCAAATTAATTTAATCGGTCATATATAATAATTTGACAATTTATAATATAAATATATTAAAATTGGGTATTGATGTTATTTTGATATTATTCTGTATATTATAGTTTCTGATATTTTTAAATATTTTTTAAGATTTTTTTAAATTATTTAGAATTAATTATTATTTTTGACTCGAGTTAGACTCGAGTCAACTTTTAATTACGAGAATGCCACTCTTACCCGCCGCCGCCGCCGCCGGCCCGGTCGGCGGCGAGTCTCGAGGCGGCGATGTCGGAGGATGTCGGCAGCCCGGTCGGACGAACAGTCAGCGGCCCGCAGCCGGCGGCGAGGCGGCCCGGAGCGGCGGCGAGTCGGCGGCGAGTCGCGGCGATTCGTGCGTCACAGCCCGATTCGGTCCGGCCACACTTCGGCGGCGACGTTGCGAGGTCGGCGGCGAGGTCGGTAGCCCGGTCGGCGGCGAGCCCGGAGTCGGGGAGCACGGCGGAGGGCGGAAACGGGGCGGCGGCAGGCGGACGAGCGGCGGCGGCGCGGGGGAGCGGGTTTGATTTTAGGTTTTTAAAATCCAAATTACTATTTTACCCATGCTTAAATAATTTAATAAAAATCATACCTAGGGTATTTTAGTAATTTCATTAAAAAACCGATTCCGATTTAAATCGGCCGATTCCGATTCCGAGTTAAATCGGTCGGAATCGGCCGAATCTCGAGGCCGATTCGGGGCCGACCGAGTCGGCCCCGAAATCGGATCGGCATCGCGCCGATCCGATTTAAATCGGCCGATTCCGCACGGAATCGGCCGATTCGTGCAACAGTGCCTGTAAAGTACTAGCGCCAAGATTCATGTAATACTCGGGCATAAAATAAGGTGATTTATTGAAAAAGTATTGAGTTAAACTTCTTTGGAGTCTTCGTAGAATAAAGTAATACATGTATTGCTTCTATTAGATTTATAATAATAATGACCAAAAATAATATTTTATCATAGATTCTATTGTAATTTAGTTAGTTGAATAGATCTCATAATCATAAAGTATCATTTGTTAAAAATTTTGTTATTACTAGTTATGAAAAGAATATTTGTTATTTTATGAAATAGTTTATTTGTTTAAAAGCTTAACTACAGTCGTGCTAGAAAACCGTTCTACTTTCAAAGAGAAGGTAGACAAGCCACAAGACTCTTGCGCAATGCGCAGTTATTAAATAAGATAATTTATTAAAAAAATATTGAGATAAACTTATTTAGAATTTTCATGTCTCATAATAAATGACAACAGTCAATAGTACAAATAAATATGGACGGTTTGGAAAAAAGTAAATAGAGACGGAAGTGACATATGTATTGCTTCTATTATATTTATAATAATAGTGGTCAAAAAATATTTTGTTATGGGTTATGTTATAATTTAGTCGGTTGAAAAGTTAGTGTAATCAGAGAGTAATATTTATTAAAAATTTTGTTATTATTAATTATGAAAGGAATATTTGCGGTTATTTTTTAAAGTAGTTTATATTGGTTTAAAAGCTACAATTGAGGCCATGCTAAAAACCGCTCCTTTCAAAGAAAAGGTAGATAATTATAATGGTCAAAAAGTATATTTTATTATGGGTTTGGTTATAATTTGGTCATTGTAAAGATCTCATAATTGGAAAGTATTATTTGTTAAAAACTTTGTTGTTATTAGTTACTAAAAGAATATTTAGTGTTATTTTTTGAAGTAGTTTATATGTTTAAGAACTACAATTAAAGTCATGCTAGAAAACCTCTTTGCTTTCAAAGAGAATGTAGATTGAATTTGTACCCTCTACTTTTGACACAAAGCTATAATTAAGGTCATACTAAAAAACCTCTTTGCTTTCAAAGGGAAAGGATCACAATTTAAACTTTTTTAGATTAGCTCTTTCGCCCCGAAAGGGAAGGAGGAAGCAAGCGATCATTTTGGAGGGAATCATAGGTATCAAACAGATTGGCTTCCTGGAAAGATGGCCTTCTAGCCCTTACACGATCAAAAAAGGAAAGAAAAGAAAGATTGACTTTATCGTGCAAACCATCAAACTTGGGATCATCAATCTCTTCCTTAAGGATTTAAGGATTGGGATGAGTCAGATGTCTTGACTGATGGTAGTGTTCCAACAACCAAGGCATGGCAGCTCAAGCAATCATACCTTTTCTTTTTATTCGGGAAAAAAATATAAGTGTTGAGTAAATAAAAAATATAAAAGAGGTTTATGGCAAAAAATAAAGATGCTAGAGTAACAGTTTTCTTGGAACGTACCAGCTGTACCTAAAATAGTTTCAATAAATAAAAAAACCATTGGGCATTTCAAGATATATTACGCAAAAGAATTGACACCAAACCTTGCATAACCACTTCCTTCCGTAGGGACTATTGAACACTCCACCTTTGACCCAACCTATAGATCTTATAGCTACAAGATAATTTGACTCTTTAGAGTATTGTCGGCTGGATTATATGCATGATGGACATCCACACTTAACATTACCACAAAGTATATATTGTATATACAGGCAGACTAACAAATAATCAATTTAATTTTGAGATAATCCAAGCAGGCTTGAGGCCAGCCGGCTGAACGCAAGGCATTATCCGCAAGGCCACGAAATGATACTTCGATACACAACTCGTTGGTGTTTGCATTCTTATTGTGTTCTCCATTTTTCCCATGAGATGTGCTTGAACGTAGTCGTTTTATTCACTCGGGAAAACAGGTTCCTATCTCTGAGTAAATACGATTAGTTGATGCGAAACAAGATAACTTTTAGTTTGTTGAGACTTGAAAACAATGATTTAGTACATCAAAAAAAGTTGTGTGAATTAAAGGAATACTGGTGACCAGCATCAGCAGTAAACAATTACTTAGTCTTGCTTCTTTCTAGTTGAAAGATAAGACATAAATTAAACATTGCAGTATTTTTAATTCAGCACATGATTAATTGAATCAATGCACGCAGGAGTAACAAAATCAATCTCCAAAACTCTCCTGTTGTACTATAATATACAAATAATGACTTACGAAGAGCATAAAGTTGAATAAATCGAATACACTACAATCAACACATGAAGTATAGTAATTATTCAGGACCTAACATTAGTAGTCAAACAACAGTATATATAATATAAAGTTAATATTATAAGGTGTATTCGGGTACCCTTGTACATATCATATATCAGAATGAGAGAGTTTTGGGGCCACTCAAGAGGTCGCACCATAGGGGGCCACTTTACAAGATGGAAAAAAGGCCCTCTAAATAAGATACCACAAGCTTTGAATCCACAGGGAAGCATAATTCATAAAATATATTGAAAACATTGCACGTTTATGATCGAGAAGTAAGTAAAATATTAGCTAAAACAAAGCATGTGGGGCCTGTTTGGAGGATTCTCGTTCCGTCTAAATAGTTTTATAAGTTGAAACCACCTAAAAGACCCTAGTATCGACAAACCTAGATATAACGTACATGGGTTCCCAAATACTGACAATCCTTGACAGGCAAATACATCCGGATTGTTCCAAGGCTTCCTGTAAACTGGATACAATAAAATTAGATCTAAAATCATTCTCCTAATTATGGCCAAACCAATGACATAGCAAGTCAAGGCTGTACAACACCTAGCTATGGCAGACAGAGTTCAAGCTTTGACATTCCCATGCATTAAAATTCCCTGATTTACTACTAGGTCTATAAGATCCTCGAAAGCGGGTGCATTGTGATAATACATTGTGACAAAGTAACACTACAAGGACTTCAAGAAAACCATTGTGACAATACATCCAGCTAATAGCGGCCTACGGCACAAAGACTCCTGCATGTGTGAGAGTTTTTACCAGTGAAAAGACCTGTTGTAGCAATCTTGCCATGCATTTGGCACGAGGCTGGTTCCACAAACTTATGACCTTTAGGCCACTTGGTGGCAACTCTTACTAGTTGCACCACGGCTCCTCTTCAAAACAGATTTTGCAAATGAAAACTATAAAGTAATGAGAAAATCAAAGCTTGCAAGAACTGTTCAAACAAAGAGTATGTGTTAATGTGGCCAAAGTCAATTTCAATAAGTTGTCCTTGGCATTGACAATAATAACATATGCCCTTTCTTTCATAAGTACCTTCAATAAACATTGACCGCTCCCATTAACCAAAAATTTTCAAGCCTTGGGCATAAACCTGTCACACAGGTTTTTAAAGTCGGTAAAACATTGTTTGCCTTCTAATTTAGATGGGACATTGGTGTTTTGCCATTTGAAAGATTAGCAAT
The DNA here is from genome assembly GCA_033002965.1 of Piper betle. NCBI lineage: Eukaryota > Viridiplantae > Streptophyta > Magnoliopsida > Piperales > Piperaceae > Piper > Piper betle. The sequence continues at coordinate 29,380 of JAURVB010009325.1, forward strand.
CTCCCAAAGCCACCCCAAAATTAGAGTTGGAGTTGGTGTTTGTTGTTGGGCCCTATGAGCCTCAAAAGTGGACTTGCAATAAGTTTTACGGGCCTTTTAAAGAATAAATCTTTTCTACTAGCACACCGGTCACCTCCAAACATGATGCGGGATAAACCTAACAATTTTCCTTCTCACAAATCATACCACTCCTCTCACCATATGCTAGGTCCACACCACCCAAATCATTTCTCCTTTACCACATATTAGGTCTATATGTTGCTAGGTCTATATGTTATAGTGAAGTTCTAGAAGACTCCCTCGCCACATGCTAGGTCCACACCACCCAAATCATTTCTCCTTCACCACATAATAGGTCCACATGTTGCTAGGTCTATATGTTATAGTGAAGTTTCAGAAGACTTCAATTCGGGGCCCCTAAAAGAGACTTTCAATAGGTTTCACGGGCCAGGAAACTCAATTTAGGCTGGCCCATAGGCCTCTTTTAATCCAAAACTAAGTTAAAGAATAAAACCTTCCCATTAGCGTATATATAGTCATCAGTCACCTCCAAACATGTTATAGGATAAACCTAACATTTGCCATTTGAAAGATTAGCTATCTTTCGGAGCCCCAAAATTAAAGTTTTCTTTGGGCTGCACATTGAAAAGCTTGCTCTCAACTATCTATCACTTATGCAAGTTCTTATTGACAGAGTTAGTTAACTCAGGAAGCTGTAACTTAGAGTTCCGACCATATTGGAATGTTACTTGCTATGTTGTATTCCCCTCTTTGGTTTTGATTCGAACATAAATAATCATAAAAATGAATGCATCATACTTGCAGAATGTAGAGAAATATTGAATTCATCACAATTATCTAGAATCTGAACGAGACACTTAAACTAGCAAATCGTCGGCATAGTCATCGTTTGAAAAATATGACATCACTACTTAATTTTCCAGTATTAAAATTCGATCAAGTACCGGTACTTAAACAATGAAAATGTTGTATATATAGTGTTCTAATGTTTGACACATAGCTATCTCTCTCATCCTACATCTTTTCTTCCTTCATATTTTCTACAAAGTTTTGACTTTAAAATTTTGCTGTTTATAATCATCATTTCGTCAACCTGGTAAGAGTAGCAGCGGTTAGCAATCTCGCCCCGCGGGGCAAAATCTTCTCCCCCCACCATGTTTTCTCTTCCACCACTCCTCCCCCCGTGCCTTGCATTGGCTTGGCTGCTTCAAAGTTTGATCGATTTGGTTTTTCTCCTTCGTCTTCTCCATTTTATGTGCACGCGTGTGAAGGGAAGGAAGGTAGATGAAAAGTGGGAGGGTTTAGGTTTTCTGGACGCTCAGGCCAGCGGCGACGAGGGAAGATAGATCATAGATCAGGGTTGGATCAGGGAATTGGCTGGGCTCGGCTCAGCTCTACTTGGTTAAGGTCGGCTCAAGCTTCGGCCCATAATCTCTATTTTTTTGTTTGTTGTACGTTCGGATTTGGCCGGGCTAAAAAAAAATAATGAGCTCATGTAACACTATGAATTCAATTCACTTAATAATAGATGAGTACTGCATCACATCTAAATCGGTTAACTTTAAAGACTTGAACGAGAAGTGGACTGAAATAACTTTCTTGATATTTCAAGAATGGAAGATTTTATTAAATACATAACTAACACTCAACAAAAAAATGCATGCAATAACTTAATAAGAAATTGCATGTAATAGCATGATATATGAACACTCAACACTCAACAATGGTCGAAATATATATAGATAAAAATAAGAGGGTAAATACATCAAAATAATTGGTGAACTAAAATTTGAATGTCTCATTAAGAGACCGGATAACACATCTAATCTAATGCTACAAACAGTTGCTGGAGTATACATCATGGTACATTAAATAAAATACATAAAGGCATATATCAAATATAGAAAAAAATACGAAAGAAAACAATGGTGCATTGAGCACAAGTGTGTAAAACCCATAACTCGAGTAAGGGTTTTATAATCTAAACCGATTGGTTCAACTGTTATTTTCAGCATGGTTACAAAAATCAGAATCAGAATCGAAATTGGCTTTCGAGGGAATCACTAAATCAGATAGAATCGGTCTAAATCGGTCCTATATAAAAATTTTAACTTAGTCAAAATTGGTGGGTTATTAGTTATAAAATATTTCATTCTATGTATTATATTTTATATAGTTTTTGGATTTTTTGAATTATTTGGAATTAATTATTATTTTTTACTTGAGTTAGAATCGAGTCAACTTTTAATTACAATAATGCCAACCTGGTTTTCTTCTCTCTCCTTGACACTGTCCATCCCCCTCGTCCTGCCCTGCCTCGCCTTGCTGGCTCTGCCCCGTCCCTGCCCCCATCACCCCTCTCCTCGCCCCGTCGCCTAGTCGCTGCCCTGTCGCCCTGTTGCTGTAACGGCTTAGTACAAAGTTCAATATAATGAACTAAATCATTTCTTCAAAAGTAATTAACCAAGTTAAAGATCTATAGTTCATTCTCACTTATAAACAAGATCTTATCTTAGTAGGTATTAGATGTGGGACTAAGTTGAGGGATCTCACAATACCTATTGGGATAAGATCTTTTTTATAAGCTGAACTATAGATTTTTAACTTGGGTCACCACGTTTAAAGAGATAACTTAGCCCATTGCATTGCACTTTGAGCCGGGTCGTTACAAATGGTATCAGAGCAACTTGGTTATGTGTTAGATGGTGGGCTGGACTAGGGACATTGGCTAGGCTGCCGGTCACGGGCCAAAATAAGGTCGTGGGACGGGGCTAGCAATGGGCCAAAGGTAGGAATTTCGGGGACGAAATTTCTTAAGGTGGATAGATTGTGAGATCCCTCAACTTAGTCCCACATCTAATAGCTACCGGGATAAGATCCTGTTTATAAGTAAGAATGAACTATAGATCTTTAACTTGGTTAACTATTTTTGAAGAAATGACTTAGCCCATTACGTTGCACTTTGGACTAGTCGTTACAGTCGCTCCCTTTCCCCTGGCCCGCCCCGCCACCCTGCCGCAGCCTCACCACCCTGTCGCCTACCAAGACCGATTCATCGTGTTTTTTGGCATGGATCACCTCCTATCCGTGTGGAATCAATTGATTTTTGCAACCCAGATTTTCATTCGAGTCAATTTTAGAATACGCATAGTGAGTTGAGGCCGATTGTGTGTTATGAACCATGAGGGGTCATGTGTGCCCAAGTATATGATGATAACATCAATAAGACAATAGCAGAATAAGTTATCATAATATATAAGAACATGCCCAGATGTTTTTTATTTTAGTATTAGACAGTAAAATTATTTTTAGGCTAAATAATACATTAGGATGCATTATGGAGCAGTTTGGGTGGATTATTACTTATAGAGCATGTTATTGTGGTGTTTTAGTGTGTATTATATTTTTATGGGATTTTTCCTATTTTTGGATTTTTAAGGAATTATTACGAGTTAGTTATTATTTTTGACTCGAGTTGGACTTGTGTCAAGTTTTATTTATAATATCACCACCAAACCATTTCTTCCTCCTGACGCTTCTCTTTTCCCTCAAACCCTCGACGCTACCCCTCTGCTTGTCGCTAACACTGTTGCTGACACCACCCCTCCTTCGATCAACGTCGCCTAGTCCCGTTGTGCCGTTGCGTTGCCGCTCTGAGTGCCCCTGCCATCGCTCGGCCCCCATGACATGAGGGAGCCGTGCCCTAGCGCTGCGCTCCCGTCATTGATTCCACCACCGGCAACCATCACTGCTGCCATCCAGTCGCCGCCTCAATGTCGCAAACCCTCCCATGACCTTCTTTGACCAGAGCGGAGCCAGTGCCGCCCATCCTGGCTGGATCTCACCACCTCACAATTGACCGCCCCTATTTTATCCTTTTGTGGTGAGCTACAGCCTCGGCCGACCTCGTCGACATCGTAGACGCATCAGGCTGGTCGAGCCGGTGCCAATAGTACCCCATATCACCACCATCTCACCACTTAGGAACTGCTGGCAATAATTGCCGAAAACTGCTAGAGAACCACCAAGAACTAGATTTGCTGGAATCAGCCAGATCTTCTGTTGAGTCCATCAAATCGAACTCAATCGAACTTGGGACCCCGATAAGGGCCAAATTTGAACCTCGAGACACGCGACAAAAACCCTAGCCGTTGCCAATTGCCGACGAAGCGAGGTATAATTACCTCTTATTTAATTATTTAAAATTGATGATTGTTCGCATGACTGCTAGGATTGATGAATTGTTGTGTTAGATATTTTTACTGTAAATAAAAATATGAATTGCTTGAATGAAGTGTATTAAAATGAATGTTAAGAAACTAATTAGGTGAACTAAGTAATTATCGTACTCTAATACAACTTAGCATAGGAAAACTTATGTGTGATTGATGTAAAATATGGTGTATGTATGCTATAGGATATTTGATGCATCATTCAGTTAGTGAGCATTAGCTTTTAGTTTGATGTGTAGGTATGGAGTAGGAGCTCACCGCCTAAGCATATGGACACAATTGAAGCTTCTATCAGGTCTGTGTAGGACTTGTTCCCTATTTTATGTTCTATTCCATTGTAGGTTTATTTTATTACGTGTAGGAAGGGTTAAGTGACATTTTATCTTATCCCACTTAACCTGGACCATTTAATCAACTAGTTTTCCGAATTAATAACCCTCAAGGATGAGATACCTCGAGTATGTTTTCAAAAACAAGATCCACCACAACTCGCCTTTGGGCCTATTATATAAATCCCTTCTTGGGCCTATATATATAATTTTATCGTATCAACTTGCATGTACCATGAGCGGGTGGACGTGCGGGTCAAAGCCGGCTCTGGATTAGTGAGCGAGATGCTCTATTCCTGAGGGATCCTGACATTTCTCCGTTTGAGTTCCTCACACTTGGAGAATGTAGAGGCGGGGGAGGCTCTGCTCTGTTTTATGTTGGGAATTCTTATCGATTTTATCGTCATTACTTTTTTGTATGAATTGGTTATCATGTAATCCATGTAGTACTATGTTAGGGTTTCGTGCATTCATCCATGAGTAGATCCACTCGGGACTTGTGATGGTCCGGTTCGGTTCACGAGCAGGCCGGATTCGAGGTGTCACAAGTGTTTATAACAACTATCTATCATTCCACCAAGGTTTACCCAACGCAAAGGAACACAAGACCTATATATATATATATATATAAAATAGGTAAGCTGTCAGTAATGAGTATCACTAGCCTGAAAAATAACTAATACAAACTAGCAAGTGGAATCTGACTTGCACAAGGAAGGAAAAACTAATATATAATCTCCATAAGAACACTCAAAGAGCAACTACTGAGGAGCCATCAACTTATAAAATAGATAGCATCTCGAACTGAATTGGAGTTGTACCACTCTCAGCAAATGCCTCTCTTGCCAATATTTGGTCTCACTCTCAGGGACAATATCCTGAGCCATCTCCAAACCTTTATATAACTCCTGACCGAGAGCACAAAGGCCGAGTATTCTCAGAATTTGTCATCAATACCCTCGATACCATAAGTCTAGACATACCTTGTACACAACAGTACCTATCTACCATACGACTATTTGGGTGTGGAGAAGCTCAAGATGTAGAGATGCTAGGATCTCTCATGAATTAAACAACTCTCTCACTAATCCAAAGGCCACTGCAATCTACATATGCCCTTGCTCACAGTATGCACAAGGTCAAGTCCGCCAATTCTCGGCTCACTAACATCCTATGAAAACTATATTTAGGCCTAGGAAGAGAATCATATAAGTAAGCCTAAAGGCAACATGAAGTGGATCAAAGTTCAAAAATAACACGAGGGATCTCATCTTCGAGATTTATTAATCACCAAAAAATATGCGTCTAGATGACCTGTATTAGGTCAGGTTTGATAAAACAACCACTTAATACATCCTACTATCTGAAAGTCAAACTACAATAGAGTAGAGCAACAAAGGTGAGAAGAATCCTAACATACTTGAGGTCCACGCTCCAAGTATGTCGACACTTCTATAACGAGCTTAAACTTCAAAACCTACATCAGAAGTCACTGCTAAACAAAAGACTCACAACTCTATATGATGTATAATCGTGGTGTGTGCTCAGCATAAAACAATAGTACCAACAACAATAAGAAAAACTCCAGCTGAATGAAACAAACAAACACTCTGACACATAAATAAAGAAAGGACAAGCATAAACAAACAAATAAATAAATAAATAAAATCAAACAAATAAAAGGAATAATAAATCAAAATAATAGATGCAGGGAGTGAACATCACAACAATAATAAATGACAATTAAACATGCAATGAAAATAAATAGGTAAATAAATAACATATAATAATTAAATAAGTATTTAATTATTAATTAATTAAATAAAGTCACTCTATCAATAAAATAACAATAATAATAAATAAATAAATAATATAAATAATACAACATGATTTTGCAACTCAATGCAAGTAAAAATCTAGCACAGACACTGGTTAGTAAAACATGAATGAAATTGACCGATGTAGTAACAACAATATAATTATCAAATATATTAACATGCCCAAAGATAGGTAAATGATAACATGTGTGCGATGCTAAATAATTAAATAATTAAATAAGATTTGATAAACATGAATGAGACTATTAATAATAAGTAAATATATAATTAATAATAATAAATAATCATACAAACATGCATCATAATTGATAAATACACAAATAACAAGAAGTAAACAATAATAAATTAATAAATAAATAAGTAATAAAAAATAAAAAATACTTATAACATCAAAATATACCATATAATGTAACATATGCATTTGCACTAATGATAGTGTCTCAAAATACCGAAAATAGAGAAAAACCAGATAAAAATGAGTTGAAATAAGCTATCGAGGTCAACAGGCGAGTCAAGCTGAGTGAGACTGAGTCGACTCCACCGAGTTGAGCTCCTAGAGAGCAAGGCCGACTCAGTTAGCTAGGCCAGCATGGGACAAAACAATCAAGGCTAGACGTGAATGTGACAGGGGACATGAATAGAGTGGCAAGCAAATGAACACGGGCTGGCCATGCATGCCAATGGGCACCAAATGGTTCGGTGGTGCTCATCATTAGAAAACTCCAACGACAGCGAGGCAAGGGTCGCTGCCGGTCGTAATCGACGGTTGAGGTAATGGGGAGGGTGTCTAGGGTGACGGTAGACAAAGTCTGGCTATCAAATGGCTAGAAAGTGTCAAATCACCTGCTGAGAATAAGAAGGTTGGCGGATGCGAATGTGGTGGTGACGGCTAGCACAGCTACGTGCAAATGGTTGGGCATGACACAAGTAAACTACGTGGGCACTTGTCTCGCCCGGTTGGGTCTTGCCGATGCAGGAAAACAACTCGAATGATGGCAGCAGCGGTGGAAAATGGCAAACAAAATGGCCTTGCTGTTGGCCAATGCAGCGATGCTGGCTCCAATGGTGGGTTCTGGTTGATAGCCGACCACAAGGTCATTAGAGTAGCACTAGTCCGACGGCCGAAGACTTGCCGGAGGGCCCTAAAGTGTAAGACCCCAAATCCGGTTCACGCTTGTGAACTAAACCGGTATGTTACAGGCCCCGGTTAGGTCGGCTAACCCGAACCTAACTCATACGGATCAAATCTCAGCGTCTTAAGATGAAGATACAACCTCAAAGAATGCATGCATGCACACAACCCTAACATGGTACTCCATGAATGACATACAAATCAAAGTGCACACCAACACAATCCTGACAAAAATTAATAAAATTTTTGAAATAGAACTGATAGAGTTTCCCTAAAAATATAATTAGGGCCACCCTATCAAATATACATATGCAAATATATAATATATATATATATATATATATATATATCAAATAATTTCATTCATACAAAATACAAAATCTAACATGCTGTAACTCATTTTAAAACTTGGTTCTCAACCCACTACACTATCATTGCGCAATCTATTCATGCTCACATCATCTCATCATGTCTTACATAATCACGTCACATCATCATGTCTTAACAATTAATCACGTCACATCATCATGCTCAAGCATTTAATCACACCATATAATGAATATCATAAAACACAATATAAACACTCAATTAATCTAGATATGTGTGCAAGCGACAACAGTGCTCCTCCGTCCAACTGGCTCATCCAACTCGTAATTGTTACCTACATATAGTATAAAAACACGTCAATAACAAGTGTTACTGGTCCGAAAAATAAAATAACTATAACAAGCTGGCTATGAGAGCAAACTCTCATATGAAAGAAAACATCATATACTCCACGTGAACACTCTGAAGGGCACTACTGAGGAGCCACTGGGCTGCAGACCCGGTAGCATCCCGAACTTACTGATCTGCTACTGCTGATGCCGCTCTCAACACTTTCTTACTTCAGTACTTCATGGTAAAACTCAATCCTAAGCCCGCTCCTTACCTCCATATTTCTCCTGACCTTGAGCACGAGGACCGAGTACTCTCAGGCAGTCGCCTTTAGTACCCTTTGAACCACAAGTCCGGACATGCACTGTACTAAACAGTACCCGTAAACCTCCACGTTCTCCGGGTGTGAGGAACTCAAACGTGGAGTTGTCAGGATCCCTCGGGAATGGAATAGTCCGCTGGCACTAATCCAGAGCCCGCTTTGACTGTCACAGCATCCGCTCATGGTACGTGCAGTCAGTTTCTCCATCTCTCGTCTCACTGAAAATGCGAAAACTACATATATATATAGGCCTGGGTAGGGATTTATATAATAGGCCCGAAGGCAACTTGTGGTGGATCTTGTTTTCGAAATCATCCTCAGAGGGGTTATTAATCCGGAAAATTGTTCGGTTAAATGGCCCGAGTTAAGTGGGATCCGATAAAACGCCACTTAACTCGTCCTGCATATAATAAAATAAACATACAATAGAAAGAGCGTAAAATAGAGTCGAGTCCTAAACGGACCTGGTAGAAGCTCCAAGCGTGTCATCGCACCTAGGCAGCGAGCTCCTACTCCGTACCTACACATCAAAACTAAATACTAACGCCCGCTAACTAAATGATGCATCAAACGCAATGAACATCACACACAATTCAATCATCAACATCCAGCAACAGTTAAATAATCATAAATGTAAATAATTCTAACTCATCCTATTCATACTAATTTTATTGTGTTTTTCAAGGTTACGTCCTGATCACTTATCATGCTGAGACTCGATCTACCTCATTAGATCACTTAACCTTCATTCTCAATTAATTGCATCATGCAATTATCATTTCATTCATAGTCATACATTTATCCTAACAACTAACCAATTCTAGCATGTTATGCTAACAATCATTATCAATTTTAAATAATCAAATTGGAGGTAATTATACCTCACGTCATCGGCAATCGGCTACGGCTTGTAAAACCCGTGACTTGAGTTAGAGTTTTACGTGAGTGAACTAGTCGGTTCAACCGTTGGTTCGAGTCGAGTCAGCTTCATGGACCGCGAGCTGAGTTGAGGCCAGCTGTGAGTTATGAGCGATGAGGGTCATGTATGCTCAAGTGTACGATGATAACGTCTAAAAGATGATGAAAAATGGGTTATCAAGTATATGGAGGTATACAGTATTGATTGTTATTTTTATTTTATCGTAGAATATTTTTAGGGCCGAATGACGAATTAGGACGCGTTGGATCATATTCAGGTGGGTTATTAGTTATAGAGCATGCCATTTGGATGTTATTGTGTTTGTTTTATTTTATGGGATTTTTCCATATTTTTCTAGATTTTTTTAGAATTTATTACGAACTAGTTATTATTTTGACTCGAGTAGGAATCGAGTCAATACTTATTTACGAAACTGCCACTGGAGTATATTTTCTCCATTCCCGACACTTCCCCCTTCCAAAACCCTAGCCGCCGCCGCCCCTCGTGCTCGTCGCCGCCGCCGCCGCCGCTCGTACAGCCGCCGATCGACGCCGCCCACCCCGCCGTGCAGTCGCCGTGCCGCCACGACCCACCCCGGCCACCGCCTCGCCGCCACGACGCCGGAATCGCCCCACGAGCCGCGACGCGCTCCCTCGGCGATTCGCCGCCGTCCGGGCCGCTCCGCCGCCGCTGTGACCCCGACGACCACCCTCTCGCCGTCGCCGACATTTCCCCCACCATCCCGAGCGCCGTCGAGGCCAGCCGCAGCCCCGATCGGAGCACACCGCCGCCGCCGCCCGTTTTCAACGCCGCCGCCGACGGCCATCGCCGCCCCGGCTGCTCTGTTTGACACCACCATTGGACCAAGCTCGTCGAGCTGGTGCCGATAGACCCCCTGATTGCCCCGTCCTGAATCATCGTCGGAAAACCGCCGGAATCCGCCGAAAACCGCCGACACTCGCCGGAAAACCGCCGGAACCGCCGAAAAATTGGATTCGTGGGAAATTCGCCGGATCATCCGCCGAACGCACCCGGTCCAATCTGATCGGACTTCGGACGCCGCTAGGTGCCGAATTCGAGTTTCGAGCCACGAAACGGAAACCTAACCATCGCCGATTTTCGACGACGCGAGGTATAATTTATTTTAACTTAATTATTTGAAAGTATTGCTTATTAGAATTGCATGCTAGGATTGGTGAATTGTGTGTTATAATAATATATATAAATGTAGACTTGATTAAGGATAAAATATGAAATTTGTTTGATTGAGTGGTGTTAAAAAAATGGAGACTAAGAAACTAATTAGGGTAACTAGGTAATGATCATGATCTAATCTGGTTCACACTCGTGAACCAAACCGGCATGTTACAGGCCCCGGTTAGGTCGGCTAACCCGAACCTAACTCGTGCGGATCCAATCTCGGCGTCTTAAGATGAAGATCCGACTTGCTATATGTATGTATGAATAGCATAAACCCTAACAAGATAGTACATGGATAACATGCAACCAATTTTCACACCAACACAATTACAATCAAAATTAGTAAAAATTCTAAAACGAAAGGGACATAATTTCCCTAAAAATGTAATTATGGGCCACCCTGTCAAAATCATATATTCAAACATATATATGCACAGCGACAATAGCATTCACACAAACTTCTAATCTACTATATTCATCATTCTCTCGAACTTTTGGGTCCTAACCCATCACACTTTTGCTATCGCTACTCTGATCATTTCATTTCATGTCATTGTCATGCCTCAAATATTTAATCATAGCATGTTTATAAAATAACATCATAAACAAAATATTAAACATTCAATCACCCAATGTGTGTGTGCAGAAGACCTCATTGCTCCTCCGTCCAAGCTGGCTCCTCCAACTCGTGATTATTACCTACATATAGTATAAAAACACGTCAGTAACAAGTGTTACTGGTCCGGAAAATAAAATAACTATAACAAGCTGGCTATGAGAGCAAACTCTCATATGAAGGAAAACATCATATACTCCACGTGAACACTCTGAAGGGCACTACTGAGGAGCCACTGGGCTGCAGACCCGGTAGCATCCCGAACTTACTGATCTGCTGCTGGTACTGTGCCGCTCTCGACACTTCTTTTTCAGTACTTCTCGTGAAACTTTATCCTAAGCCCTCTCCGTACCTCCATATTTCTCCTGGCCTTGAGCACGAAGGCCGAGTACTCTCAGGCAGTCGCCTTTAGTACCCTTTGAACCACAAGTCCGGACATGCGCTGTACTAAACAGTACCCGTAAACCTCCACGTTCTCCGGGTGTGAGGAACTCAAACGCGGAGTTGTCAGGATGCCCTCGGGAATGGAACAGTCCGCTGGCACTAATCCAGAGCCCGCTTTGACTGTCACGGCATCCTCTGCATGGTACGTGCAGTCGATTTCTCCATCTCTCGTCTCACTGAAAACGCGAAAACTACATATATATAGGGCTGGGTAGGGATTTATATAATAGGCCCGAAGGCAACTTGTGGTGGATCTTGTTTTCGAAATCATCCTCGAGGGATCTCATCCTCGAGGGGTTATTAATCCGGAAAACTATTCGGTTAAATGGCCCGAGTTAAGTGGGATCCGATAAAGCGCCACTTAACTCGTCCTGTAGGCAATAAAACAAACATACAATAGAAAAGAGTAAAACAGAGCGAGTCCTAAACGGACCTGGTAGAAGCTCCAAGCGTGTCATCGCGCCTAGGCGGCGAGCTCCTACTCCGTACCTACACATCAAAACTAAATACTAACGCCCGCTAACTAAATGATGCATCAAACTCAATAAACATCAATCACAATCAATAATCATAAATATGAAAATAATTCTACTCATCCTATTCCTACCAATTTTATTGTATTTTTCCTAAGTTACATTACTCGATTAGCATGCTCAACTCGATCTACCTCATTAAATCACTCACTATTCATTCTCAATTAATTGCATCATGCAATCATCACTACACTCATACTCATACATTTATCATGACAATTATTCAATTCTAGCATGTTATACTAACAATCATAATCAATTTTAAATAACTCAATCGGAGGTAATTATACCTCACGTAGTCGGCAATCGGCGACGGCTAGGGTTCCGTCGCGTGTCTCGGAGCTCAAATTCGGCGCTCATCGGCGTCCGAAGCTCGATCGGGCTCGACTGGGTGAGCCCCGCGGAAGATCCGGTGAATTCCAGTGAATTCCAGAAATTCCGGTTTTCCGGCAGCTGCTGGCGGTTTTTCGGCGACTTCCGGTGGTTTTCCGGCGACAATCGCCGGCGGCGTCTATTGGCCGGAAAGTGGTCGTGTTGGGTACCCTCGGAACCGGCTCGGCGAGCCCGACTCATCTATGACATCAGCGTGGCCAATGGAGGCGGCGGCTCACCGGAAAATGGCAAAACAGAGCCGGCGGCGATGGGTCGCTAGATCCGGCCAGCCACGGCGGCGATGGCCTCCGTTCCGGTCGGGGAAGGTCGCTGGAAGGCTGAGGGTGCTGAGGCGACTGACCGATCGCGGCGGCGCTGGTCGCCGGCGGCGGAATCGGCGACGGAAGCGCAACGCGGGCGCGGCGTCGTCGCGTGGCTTCCTCGCGTCGCGGCGGTCCGACAGGGGCCGGACCTGGTGGGGCAGCACGACACGTCGTCGCCGAGCTGGGCAGCGTCGATCGACGGCGACGGTCGGCGGCGACGCGCACAAGGGCGGCGTCGGGCGAGGGTTTGGGGAAGAAAAGAAGGGTGCGCGCGGGGGTGTGTGGTGGCAAAGTCGTAAATATTACTTGACTCGTCTACGACTCGAGTCAAAAATAATATTTAAGTCGTAAAAAATTCTAAAAAATATGGGAAAATCCCATAAAATCAAACAACACCAAAAAATCATAATGATATGCTCTAGAACTATCAACCCACCCAAAATGCCCGTAACGCGTCCTAACGCGGTAAACGGCCTAAAACTAATTCTACGATCCATTATATATCATAATAAAAAATGAACTGCATACTCTCATATATTCTGATAACTCATTCTTTCTGCTGTGTTCATGACGTTATCATCATATACTTGGGTACACATGACCCTCATGGCTCATACACGAGACCGGCGTCGGCTCAGTACACGTGTTCTGAAACTGACTCGACTCGAAAATAACGGTCGAACCGACCGGTTCTGAATATAAAACCCTGACTCGAATCGTGGGTTTTACAGTTGATGCGTGATTGTGTTGATTGTGTGTGCATGCTATAGGATGTGTGATTCATCATACGGGCGTTAGTTTTTAGCCTAATTGTGTAGGTACGGTGTAAGAGCTCGCCGCCTAGGCGCGTGGACCCGTTTGGAGCTTCTACCAGGTCCGTTTAGGACTCGTTCTCTGTTTTACGCTACTCTATTGTATATTTGATTTATCATGTAGCAGGACGAGTTAAGTGGCATTTTATCGGATCCCACTTAACTCGGGCCATTTAGCCAACCGTTTTATTTCTGGATTAATAACCCTCGAGGATGAGATCCCTCGAGTTTGTTTTCGAACTTCAGATCCAGCTCACGATGCCTTCGGGCCTATTGTATAAATCCCAACCCAGGCCTATATATGTATAGTTTTCGTGTTTTCGGTGAGAGATGGGATGAGGGGTACTTGTGGCCACGTCTTCAGATAGGGCGTGTGCTCGGAAGAGCGGGCTCTGGAGCTGGGAGAACCCACTTCGTTCCCGAAGGATCCGGACAACTCCACCTTTGAGTTCCTCAAACCCGGAGAAGTGTGGAGGTTTACGGGTACTGCAATGCAGCGCATGTCTAGACTTGTGGTTCAAAGGGTACCGAAGGCGACTGCCTGAGAGTGCTCGGCCTTTGTGCTCAAGGCCAGGAGTAATATGGAAGGTGCAGAGGGCGGTAAGGAATGAAATTTGATGCGAGAAGCGATAGAGAAATGGCCAAGGTATGAGAATGAGAAAGAAAGGGGGACGCTGTCGACCCGAGGGCGACGGCCCGACGGCGACGGCTCCCGTATGTGCCCCGATGAGAGTTCTTGAGGAAGTATATGGTTTTGATTCAACAGGAGAGTTTGCTCTCCTGTGCCAGATTGATATTAGTTATTTTCTGGGCCGGTAACACTCGTTACTGACGGTTTTTCTATATATATGTAGGTGAGGAATGCGAGCGATGAAAGCTGTCGGGACTGCAGAGGAGCAGCACGGAACCGCGCACACATGTACCTGCCGCGTGTAACGTATAATGACGGTGTGTTATTGTTATGTAAACGATAATTTTGATGTGTTTGCTTGAATGAATTACTTGTTATAAAACGAACTGATAAATATGAATGAGTAGGGAGCCTTGGAGTTCAGACTCGGCTCAGGTAAAAACGAATGAGATAATGATTGAATGTCATGGTAGATTGTTATGTGTTATCGTATTTTCATAAAATAGTATATATTTTCTTTTGGTTTCTCATTTATTATTTTGTCTTGTTTTTGCTTGTACATCATAGCATGCATGTAGGACCGCGTTAGAACCCAATTGTTCTCATTCATGCATTTCACATTTGCATCTCCATCTTGAGACGCCGAGAGTAGATCCGGGTCGGCTTAACCTGTAAAACCCACGATTCGAGCGTAGGGTTTGTATATTCAGAACCGGTCGGGCTCGACCGTTATTTTTCGAGTCGAGTCAATTTCAGAACACGTGTACCGAGCCGACGTCGGTCTCGTGTATGAGCCATGAGGGTCATGTGTACCCAAGTATATGATGATAACGTCATGAACACAGCAGAAAAGAATGAGTTATCA
>JAURVB010009330.1:0-25644 GCA_033002965.1 Piper betle
TTCTATAGGAATTTTAGGGATCAACCATTCCGTTCACTTATATATGATGCCATTAGCAAATCTACATGTAAAACTCCTTGCGGATATGTGCGTATAATTGATACATGCATATAATTTAAGTAGCTGTTCACGAGGCTGTTATATATTTTCAGTTGGAATGACTACATTGTCTGTGATTCTATATTTTAATTTTTTGGTTGTAATATTTTATGTATGCCCTTCAGGTTATGGGATTTAAGAAATGGGAAGGTTGTGCAAACTCTAGAGACCAAGTCTCCAGTCACAAGTGCAGAAGTTAGTCAAGATGGACGCTACATCACAACATGCGATGGAACTTCTGTCAAGTTCTGGGATGCAAATCAGTAAGTATTAGTTTTTAATTACGCGTACGAGTTGTTGATGTCATTTTTTTGTGGATATGACTTCCACTTCCATTTCATTGAATTTATTTGCCACATTTATTTAGTTTTGGGTTAGTGAAAAGCTATACGATGGCATACCCTGTGGAGTCTGCTTCTTTGGAACCAAAGTCCGGAAACAAGTTCGTAGCTGGGGGAGAAGATATGTGGGTTCGCCTTTTTGATTTCCATACTGGGGAAGAGATTGGTAAGTGGAGATTGATGCTTTTGTATATGCTTATCTAAAATCTACTGATTCAGACTGTGTTGATTGCGTTGTATGTTACTATTTTATGACCCTTTTACAAAACAATATCATTGTGCAGCCTGCAACAAAGGCCACCATGGACCTGTCCACTGCGTTCGGTTCTCACCTGGAGGTGAATCTTATGCATCCGGATCAGAGGATGGAACCATCAGGATATGGCAGACTGTGCAAGATGAGGTTGAATCTCTCCCTGCCTCAAACGGATTGTCGAAGGTAAAAGTTAATGCAGACGATGTATCACACAAAATTGAGGGCTTCCATATTGCTGCCAAAGAAGGGCAGCCTGAAGAGAACGTAGGAATTTGTGAAGGCTGATAGGTATAGCATAGCATAGCAAAACTTTCCGAATGTTGCTTTGTAAAGCTTCTGCTATTGTCAAGTTGAATTTAGCTTCTTGTTGAAACAGTTCACAACCGATAGCAGTTGTTGAACTTTGTTCTGCATTCAAAAAGTGTATGAGCAGAAAACGAAAGCTGGTTATCCTTATTTTTTTCTGGCCAAGGAGATTCGTGGTTGCAGGAAACACTGGAACCCTGAGCATAGGATTCATGAAATAAATATATAAATACAGAAAATGAGTGAACGCTTAGACCGTGTCCTGGGCAAGTATAGATTTCCGGCTTGTGAGCCGGTCGTGTTTTTAAAGATGCTCGAAGTCGAATCCGACAGTTTAGCATTAATTTGTTTGGATTCATTTTTAGGCTACAATCGAAATGATACAATCCTGCAATGTATTTTTGGTATGCAAGTATGGTGTAATCAAGAATGTTGATGTGGATTTTGCTGGGGTTTTGTCTTTCTCATCCACCTTAGTCCAAAAGTAAAAGTAAAAGGTAAAAAGTGTGGGACATGGATTTTAAGTTCGTATCTTAAAAATTCATGTAATTAACAACAACAAAATGACTAGATGTTGTCCTTCGTATAACTTATTGCTCGGTAAATAAACAAAATTTCCGGCGTCATCTAATATAGTTAAAGTTTATAGCTACTTTATAAGACATTAATGTCTTGACTTGAAAATAAAAAGTTCTATCACCTCACAATCCAAGCCAAAGATCTAACAAGCAGACAATTTAGTTTTCAAAAGTTTGTCAATCCTCAAATTATAAATACATCTACAATAGCTTCAATCTCAAAAGTGACACATTCAACCAAGGCATGAGAAAATCGGAAAAACTAGACCTTTCAATCCCCGGTGAAAAATAAAATGGCTCCAAATTAAGAGTCTCCTATGGCTGAAAAAGTAGGAACTGTCACTGGAAAGTTGTTTATCTCATCCATCCAAGGATTCTTCTCCTTGGCTGGGTTTATCGTCCTTAGAGCTTTCCAAACTGCACTATTGCACTTGAAGCCTGATCCAAACGCTATCTGCCATGTCCTGTCTCCCCTCTTGATCCTTCCTTTGGCCTCTGAGTATGCTAATTCATACCAAAGAGAACTGCTTGAAGTGTTTCCAAATCTGTAGAGAGTCATCCTCGAAGGTTCCATGTGCCATGGGGAGAGTTTTAGGTTTTTTTCCAACTCATCCAATACTGCTCTTCCTCCAGCATGAATGCAGAAATGCTCAAATGCCAACTTGAAGTCAGGGATGTATGGTTTGATCTTCTTCTTCAAAAAGACCCTAGTGCAGTATGTAGCAAAGAAGAGCAATTGTTCAGATATTGGCAAAACAAGAGGGCCCAAAGTAGTGATATTAGTCTTCAAAGCATCCCCTGCTACTGCTATGAGGTCCTTTGAAAGAGACACACCCATCTTCCCAGTCTCATCCTCCACCTGTGTGACACAGCTGAAGCACTTGTCGTCGGCACCTTTATGAGTCCTGAGAGTGTGAATCAACTGGTACTTGGATCGGTGGCGATCTGATCTTTTGTTGGAGAGGAGGATTGCAGCACCCCCATTCGGAACAAGCAGTTCGAGACAAGCATTGAACGATTGTTTCCGAAGTACCAGTTCAAAGTGATGTTCTCCATACTGATGACCAATGCATATGTATTGGGATTTACTTGGAGAAGATCTTTTGCCAAATCTATTGATATCAAGCCTGCACTACATCCCATCCCTCCAAGATTGTAGCTCACAATATTTCCTCTAAGCTTGTAGTGATTGATGACCATGGCAGAAAGTGATGGCGTTGGATTGAACAAGCTGCAGTTGACAATCAAAATTCCAATATCCTTTGGTTTTAGATTAGTTTTCTCAAAAAGCTCATCCAGGGCACCAAACATGACAGCCTCTGCCTCCTTTCTAGCCTCAGCCATACATGGATTGGGTGGAACATTGAGCACTGCCTCAGGAAGGTAAGTGGACTCCCCCAAACCAGACCTTTCAAGAATTTTCCTTTGAAAGTTAAGACTGTCCTCGGTAAAACAGCCCGTCAGTGTGGACCTCTCCATGAATGTTTGGCGCGTGCATTTTCGAGCTTCAACAGGTTTGTAGCAGGCAAAATCAACAAGATAGACAGGCCGGGGTCGATTGAGGAAGTAAAGTGTGGAGAGGAAGACAAGCAAGGTGGAGCACAGGATGACAGAGATGAGATTGTAACAGAGATGGGTCCAGATGTCATGGAGGTCCTGTAGGGATAAAGTGGAGAGCTGAGCAGCAATTGCTACGAGGATAGGGGATAGGAGGAGGTAGAGAGCATGGGTGATAAGGTAATGGTAGCCAAGCTTAACATATTTGAGCTTGATTGATTGCCTAAAATCAGGTAGCTTTCTAGCACTTGGCTGGAGTAAAGGAGCATCATCAACTTTTGCCTCAGCCATAATAAGAAATCAGGATACAGTCAACTCTTCAATCCAAAACACCCTGCAAGAATAGAGATGGATAACAAAGTAAATAAAAGTGAACATACTAAACATGAAGAAGCAAAAATTCAGCTGCATCGACAACGGAAATGGAGAACAGGATAATTTTTCAGAATCTGACAACATTGCAAACAAACCGGATAGCAAAATTTTAAAATAAATGCTCAATTCATGATCACGGCAAGTTTATGACCGCTATGCCTAGTTTCTCCATTTTCATCTCATTTGCGAAAATCAAAACAAATGAATAAAATGCAAACTGAATTTATAATGGAAATAAAAAATACACATAATTATCAGAAGCTACATTAACAGACACCATGAAAAACAAATGGATCTTAATAATTACAGATATTAAATAAGGCTTATCTCAACTTCAAGGCCTATAGACTAATTTCTAGTGATCTACATAATATTTTTCTTCGTTTGTGGAAGTTATAATCAACTGGACATCAAACAATACCGCACAAAAATCAAAACATATAATTCCGAGCTAAATCAACAGGAATCATGAACAACCCAGATCGAGAATCGACCAACTAACAAAATGCAAAGGAAAACAAAAAAAGCCAAAAAGGCACGACCCGGGTGGAGAAACCAAAAGAGAAGCAAGAACATGCCAAGGACTCGCCTTTTAGAAATGGTATAGCAAAATGGAGAGGGAGGATGGGGAGAGCCTGAGGAGGCTATTACGGAAGGACGTGCAAGAACATGAGGGGTGTAGAGGGGAATGACGGGGGAATAATAAAAATAGGTAAAGGGAAGGAGATGTGGAAAGAAGAAGAAGAGTGGAGGGGAAGGGAGGGAGCGCGTATGGTGGCAAACAGCAGGGAATAGTTGCGGCGGCGGCGGCCATGTTTGACCACCAAACTCTGGGGCCCATCCCGGCATCTATGCCGCTCCTTCGCTCCCACGAGGTATCTGACTGGATTCGGACGTATCTAATTTGAATCATTAGTATTTATTTCATATCTATCTTAAGATTTGTAAGCCTTCCAAACTCTAAAAATATTTAATATTTATTTTAATTTTAATAATTTTATATAATATTATATATATAATATATATTCTAAAATATATTTTATTTTTATTATAAATAATAATTATTATCATCAACTTTTTAATTTTTGTACATTTTTATATAAATATCGTAATATATTTATTCGATAGAGGCTAGTGGTTAAATACATATTGGGATTTGAGTTCAAATACATCCACTGTATAGTTCTAGTTAGAGAATGACAAGAAGATCACGGTGAATGCACTCATTTGAAATATTTATGGATATCTGAAAATAATATATGCAACATTAATTACGTTGCTTATAAAATTTTTATTGTAGAAAAACATTCATTACAAAATATATTCAATTCCATTCTTATACATCAAAAGAAAATAACACGAAGAATAATCTCGGGTTTCTTTTGCATTGCAGTTTAGAAAAATTATATTAATTATTCTTCGCGAGATCTGCATTGGTTCATTGCATTCCCGCGCTGAACCTCAGCCATGCCCATCAGCCCATGGGCCATGATCAGGCTTAAGTGATAAATGGTACTTTTGATGTAACGAGTCTGACGACATGCAATGATCGAGAGCCTTCCACGGCCCAGCCCATTTGCCACCTCTATGGCTCTCTACCCATAGAAAAATACTGTAAATATTCGAGTCCCCACCTTTTGTATAAAAACTATGAATATAATTTTATTTCACGCATTAATGTCTTTTAATTTTTTGTTTCCACCGTGACTGGATGGATCTATTTTTGTTTCTTTTTAGTGGGAAAAAAGGAAAAAAATTGCTTGTAGTGATGAACATTTTTTTGTCTCTCTTTTATTTGATTGGAATTTTTTGGGTTAAGAAAAAATGAAAATTTTAATTGATATATTTTGTGAAATGAAGTAGGAAAAAGGAGTAAATTTTGAAGCATAGAATTGAACGGAAGGGATTAGTGCGTTTAAAAACATTAAATAGTGGGGAAATTTATTTTTAATGTCTTTTTTGCCTTACATCACACCTAAGATTTAGAAAAGAAATAAGATAAATATATTGTGTATTTTTTATCGAAATAAATTTGAATATTTTATGACATTTCCTTTATTGTTATTTTTAAATAACTCACTTGTTATAATAAAGCTATATAGTTTGACAATTGAAACTTTATCGAAAAAAAATGAAGAGGCCGTGAGTTGCTAAAGTTAAATTATGGATAATTATGTCACTTAAAATAAAATAATGATTAATGTCATTTAAAATAAGCAAAAACAACGGTACAAAAAAATCTAAAAGCTATTATCAATAATGATCTTAAGATCGGTTATTATCTAATAAAAAAATTTGTACTGTAATTATTCTTGACATATTAATATTTTTCGTCAACCTCAATACATCATCTACAACCCCAAATTTCCAATAATAATACTTTTACATATTTGGCAAAATTGAATCGGTAATTATCCAATCCAATTTTGATTAAGATCATCTTTCGGAGTATCACTAAATCATATCAAATGACAAAATGTGGCCTCCAAAAAATTTAAAAAACAAACAAACAAATAAAATTTAGTATTTTCCAATTTTTCATGGCAAACCGGATCGGTTCGAGTTGTAACCCATTCCTACGGGTTACAACGTAACCCCATCGCCCTCAATCCAAATCGCGCACATTCCGGCTCTTTCGGTCACTCCCCTTTTCTCGCCCCTCCCATTTTTTCTTTTCCCGCTCTTTTTTCCTCCATTTCCGCCGGCGACCTCCGCCGACGTCCTCTTCCCCTCCGGCGAGGTGCTGGTTCGTTGCTCCTCTCCTGAGGTTTTTTCCGCTTCGAATTTTGATCTCATGTGGCCCGTTTTTGGGGGGTTTGCGTTGTTGCAGGTTCGGAATCCGATGATTGGTCGGCCGTTTCGGTGCCGAGATGCATATCAAGCAGGTGTGGAGTTTTTCTTAGCTGGTGTTTTGTTGATTTGGTCTGATTGTTGTGGGGGTTTTTGGATTGCAGGTGGTTATCGAAGGGTTTAAGAGTTACAAGGAGCAGATTGCGACTGAGCCGTTCAGTCCTCAGGTCAACTGCGTAGGTGATGGCCTTTTGCTCGTTTCGTGTTTTGTCAGTTCATTTCTAGTTGCAAGTTTTGTTTTATTCTGGTTAGGTGTGGATTTCTTCCTTTCTTTTTTTTGAAAATTGACGAAAAATTGCAGGAGATGCTATGTTTGACTAAGTTGGTTTTGCGACAAAACCATGTTAAATGATTCAAATTTTGTTTCTGTTTCTTTGTTATTGAGATATTGTTTCTTGTTTATAATTATTTGTTTATTTTAACCTTAGTCAATTCTACGAATTGCTTTAAAGTTGGTATTTGTCTGGTTTCCCAGAATGTTCGATTAGGTTCATTTTTTGGCAGAACTATGTAAAAGGATTCAAATATTGTTTCCATGTCGCAGTTATTGAGATATTGCTTGTTGGTCAGAATTAATTCTTTTTTTAATATTGATTTATCCTGATGTGTCAGTGTTGGTAATTGACTTGTTGCCTCGTGTCTTGAACAGTTGGCGCAAATGGTTCTGGAAAAACAAACTTTTTCCATGGTCAGTAGTTACACTCATACTCATTTCTATCTGTCTTAGTTCTACGCTTTGTTGAATGTTTCCAGCTATCTATTTAATATTTTTGGTAGCTGCATTTGAGGATTTTGTGTGCATTTTACCATTTATTCATTTTCTTTTTCTGCTAAATAAAATGCTTTTGTAGCTATCCGTTTCGTCCTCAGTGATATCTTCCAAAACTTACGGAGTGAAGATAGACATGCACTCCTTCATGTAAGCATTTATTTTACTGAGGTCCTCTCTCTTTAAGGAATATTTTGTCAGATTTCTTTTGCTCCTTGTTGACGTTTCTTATGAAAATAATCAGGAAGGTGCAGGGCATCAAGTGGTATCTGCTTTTGTGGAGATTGTATTTGATAACTCTGATAATCGCATTCCAGTAAGATTTTTTTTGTTTGGTTTATCTTTAAGGCTTTGCTTCATTGTGCATTCTGGATTCCTGTGGTCTTCTTTTTTCCAGCACTATCACATCATTTGATGAATTTTTTTAAAAAATATATTCTTGAAGAGGTGGGCGGATCTTCACTGCAGAAGCCATCTGGACCATTTCACCTACAATAGGTTCTTTATTTAATTAGTTTTGTTGGAGAGATGCTGATTATAGTTACATGTCATGTTTAGTCTTCTGTGCCCACACTACATTGTTGTTTTGCAACAGATGTTAGAATGTAATGAAGGAGTGAAAATTGTCACACAATGATGGAACTCTAGATCCCGTTGAATATTTGTACCATCCAAATGCTCCGTGTTTGTATTCTAAATAATTTGATTACATAAGAACAAGAATTAACAAAACAAAAACATCAACTTAAAACATGCAATGGAGTTTCTATATGTTGTATTGTGTGGCCTTTATTTGGAATTTTAGACCAAGCTTTGGATGAGCTCAGATGTTTTACTAGCCCAATGCTGGCTTGTTTAAATGTATCTTACCTCTTCAAACTGTCGCTGTAATTGTAGAAATAGGAAACAATACATCTTTTGAGTTTCTTGATCTTATTCTATCGAAAAGAAATACAAGTATTGCAACCACCTTTGGTTTTTGTTTTAGGTTGACAAGGAAGAAGTACGATTGCGAAGAACAATTGGTCTGAAGAAGGATGAGTATTTCTTGGATTCAAAACATATAACGTATTAAATTTTTCTTTAAAAAGTTCATGTTTTGGGGGGTATATGTGTGTGTGTGCGTATATATATATATATTTCAAAAAGTTATATTTGAGACACCTGATTGGTTTCTTGCTGAGTTGTCAAATTGGGCCTATTATAGGAAAACAGAAGTTATGAATTTGCTAGAGAGTGCTGGTTTTTCTAGGTCCAATCCGTATTATGTGGTCCAGCAAGGAAAGGTAATATTATGGATAAAGCAGCTCCTATCTTCTTTGTTTCTTGTACAAAAATAGATCTAAATACTTATCTTTGTGGTATCTAGATAGCATCATTGACATTGATGAAAGATTCTGATCGGCTGGAGCTATTAAAAGAAATTGGTGGGACACGAGTATATGAAGAAAGACGCCGTGAGAGCATGAAAATCATGCAGGAAACAGGCAAGTAAAAACCTTAATTGTAAATTTTTATGGATTTGAAATTTGAATACATGCGAGACTCAAGTATGTGTCAATGTGTTGGTCGATTGTTCAAGATGCTGTATACATGATCTCATTACCTTGCTCTTGTTATCAGGAAATAAGAGAAAACAAATTATTCAAGTTGTTCAGTACTTAGAAGAGCGACTACGTGAATTAGATGAAGAAAAAGAAGAGCTGAAAAAATATCAGCAACTTGATAAGCAGAGAAGATCTCTGGAGTACACACTCTATGATAAGGAGCTTGATGAGGCTAGGCACCATCTAGAGGAGGTTAGCTTTTTTTTTGGTCATGAATCTTAGTTTTACAAAATTAATTGTGTGTTTGTGGGCTTGTGTCTGATAGATGCAGAGTTTTGAAAACGTATGTCACCTTTTTTGTTCATCTGTTACCTGATGTAGGTTGAAAATAAGCGGGTGGAGGTATCTGAAAAGTCAAATGCTATGTATAACAGTGTGTTAAAGGCTCACGATGAGATGAAGCAATGTGAAAAAGAGTATAAAGTTTTAGTCAAGGATATTCAAAACATGAACAAAGAGAAAGAAGAAATAGAGAAACGTAGAACTGATGCAATTAAGCTCCATGCTCAGGTTGAGTTAGATGTCAAGGATCTTGAAGAAAAAAATGCTACTGAACTTCGAGCAAAGGTTAGCTTATTTCTGCTTTGATCATCATACTTAAACTTTTCTATGTTTTTTATAAGCTAGATTGAGTCTCTTTTCAGGATGAGGCAAAGAAGCAGCTAGACATTTTACAGAAAGAAATCAAGGAATCTAGGAATGAGTTGGAAAAAATTAAACCTTTGCACGAGAATCAAGTGATTGAAGAAGATCAAATAACAAAAGAGTAAGGACCTCCTTATATGCTAATGAGGATTAGTTCCACAAACCTCCTATTTATGAGAGTCGTGTCCTTCATTATCTGCAGCATAATTGACCGAGAGAAACAGTTGAGTCTTCTATACCAGAAACAAGGGCGTGCTACCCAATTTTCAAGCAAAGATGATCGTGATGAATGGCTTCAGAAAGAAATTGATGATCTTCAGCGTGTTCTTTCAACAAATACAGTGCAGGTAATTTGTTTTTTTGAGTACTTAGTAATGTTGGGTAGCCATGTGTCGACAGGTTTCGTTTTCCATTTTGCATCTTCCATGGAATGATGAAGGAGGTACTGAGAAAATAATTTGAGTTACATGAATGAAGTTTGTTGGCCTCTCACATTTGGTAAACTTTGTGGAACTTAATTTTCAACACACTACTTTAGTCTGCCCTGTGTATTCAGAGCTGAGTTGGTTTACATGTGCCCATTTACTTTTCTGCATAAACCACACTGATTTCTTTTATTTAAATGAAACTCTTCTCATTTTAAAGAAATTTGCTTTCTTCCTAGCTTTATGTGCAAGTTTTGTTCGTGTCATTTTTGTTTTTGCCAATATCTTTGATTTATCTAGGGGGACATGCTTGTGAAATTTTCTTAGTCTTTAGAAAAGAAACTTTTCCATGTCTGCTTGTTTCATCCTTTTCTCTATTGCTGGCTGTCAGTGTTACTGGCTTTGTACATGCTCAGGCGTGTTTGTTTGCATCTAACTGATATACTCGGGTCTGAAAGCAGTTGATTTATTTACATATGTGTGTTTACCGATGTGTCATGCATGATTCTGTATACTGATCACCTGTCATTAGTTACTTCTCCTTTCCGTTTCTTAGGAAAAAAAATTCAGAATGAAATTGAACAGCTTGAGGTTGAATTGAAAGAGCGGGATGCTTACATACAGAGCCGTATTACTGAATTGCGCAAACAAGAGGCTCTTATCTCAACCTATATAGAAAATTTCAGCTCTTTAAAGTCACAAAGAGATGAACTACAGGATACAAGAAAGTATGTGTTATTTCATTGGATATTTTCTGTCTTCTTTCATGTATGTGCAAATTGTCAACCAAAAGGTTTTTCAAATCACCTGTTCTTAAATTAAGGTGTTGATATTGCTTAGATCCTTATGGAAGAAGGAAAGTGAACTTACTGCAGAAATTGATCGACTTAAAGCTGATGTTGTGAAGGCCGAAAAGAGTTTGGACCATGCAACTCCTGGCGTGAGTAACTGGCTATTTTGTTTTTATCATCCATTTACTTTAGCTTTTGACCCTTGTGAAAGAACTCCCCTAACTCTTGTATATGAAAATGTAATTGAAGTATATGCTGAACCATTGAGGTACCATGTACCTCACAAGGTATCTGGTAAGGTAGTGCAGACCAAAAGCTCTCTTGATACTTGAGATATTGAAAGATTAGTGTGGATAAATAGGCCTCAGGTGTTTCTTTTCCTAAGAGTGAAAATAGACTAATGTATTTGACCTCTGCTTAATGTTCTGCAATCAGTATGTAGGGTTTTTTAATCAGTGTGAAGACGCATTATACAGATATTGGGGCTTATGCTTTTCCTTATAAATTATAATGAAATGCTTTGACCTCACACCTTTTCTGAAATCATATTTTCTTCTCTTCTTGCATTGATGAGGTGTTGGCAAATAGATGTTTTAGTTAATCCTCATATTCTATATTTTTGCTCCAGGACATCAGGAGGGGGCTATCTTCTGTGAAGAAGATTTGTCGAGATCATAATATTGGTGGAGTTTTTGGTCCTATCTTTGAGTTAATTGATTGTGATGATAAATTTTTCACAGCTGTTGAAGTTACAGCTGGCAACAGGTTTGGGTTCAGTGAATCCTGATGTTTTTCTTATGATCTAAAATTTATGAAGTGATGCGTGATTCAACAATTCTTTCTTGTTTTGTAGTTTGTTCCATGTGGTGGTTGAAACAGATGAAATATCTACTAAGATTATTCGATACCTTACCTCTTTGAAGGGTGGAAGAGTTACTTTTATTCCCTTGAACAGAGTGAAAAGTCCACATGTTATTTTTCCAAAATCATCTGATGTTGTGCCACTCCTGCAGAAACTGAAATATGTTTCGCACTATGCACCGGCTTTTGGTCAGGTTGGAAGCTATGAATGCATGTTTAGCTTGTCTTATTTTTCTGTATCCTCTTTAAACATTTATTGTGTGTGGGCCAAATACATATTGGATTACTGGTAAAAAAACAGTGGTTAAGTGGTTGGGTATGAGCCATATTGGACTTGGTAGGTGGTGAGGAAACTAAAACTGAAATAAATCAATCTTCTTTTGGCTACTAGTTGCATTGTCTGCTGGAATGTGCTGATTTCATCTATTGATATGCTTTGATAAGATCATTCTATCTTTATATTCTTCTAGGTGTTTGGCAGAACTGCCATCTGCCGTAACTTGGATGTGGCAACCAAAGTGGCTCGTTCAGATGGTCTAGATTGCATTACTCTGGAAGGTTTGTGAGGAGAGGCTCCAATCTAACTGTTAATTGATATTTTCTTTTTTGCTTCATAAAGAGGAATATTTACATTGGAATCATAGCAGGTGATCAAGTAAGCAAGAAAGGTGGAATGACTGGGGGTTATTATGATGATCGGCGTTCAAAATTGAAATTTATGAAAATTATAAGGCAAAACACGGTCTCCATCAATGCAAAAGAAAATGAACTGGAGAAAATCAGAAATTCTCTTCAGGATATCCTATTGATCTTTGTCTGGTTATTTGATTCTGCTGGTGCTCTTGTTAATTGTTTTCAATTGGATTGTTTGTTTGGATACATTTTGGAATAAAAACACATATGACCATACGTAATATAGAACTTAGTAATTTGTTTTGCTACAATGTTAAAATTGCTATATCCTCTTTCATGTCTGGTACTTCGTTTGTGCTTCATTAACTTTCCGCACAGATCGATCAAGAGATCACAAAATTGGTTAGCGAGCAACAAAAATTTGAAGCTAAGAGAAACCATGACAAATCTGAGTTGGAACAGCTTAAGCAAGATATTGCGATAGCATCCAAGCAGAAGGAATCAATATCAAGAGCCCTTGAAAAGAAGGTAATTCAACATGTGATCTGGGCATGTTTTGATTTCCCTCTCCATTTGATTGGTGATTCTTGTTGCTGATGAATCCATGTTCTGATCTTCTTAGGGAAAACTACTTGCAAATGCTAAAAGCCATATTGAACAGCTTAAGACTGGCATTGCTATAAAAAGAGCAGAAATGGGTACAGATCTTATTGATCATTTGACACCAAAGGAGAAGGAACTACTTTCACGGTTGAACCCTGAGATAACTGAACTCAAGGAAAAACTTTTTACCTTTAAAACAAACAGAATGGAGGTATTTTGACTCTCTTGCATATCCTTTCCAGATTGCATTTTTTGGTGGACCAATTGGTGGATCATTTTTTTTTACTTTGCGAATAGGTTGAAACAAGGAAAGGGGAGTTGGAGACTAATTTATCTACAAACCTTGTCAAGAGGCAACAGGATTTGCAGAACGTAATTAACACTGCAAATTCTGGTTCTTTTTGGCGGATGTGGAGTTGAAGCGGCAGGAACTTAAGGATGCTAAAGAATCTCTTGAGGATACAGCACAGCAGTTAAAGAGTGAGATAAATTTCTATTCTTTTTGTATAAGTAATTGTCCATTGTCTGAGCTTTTTTTTTATTGATGACTTGTACCTTTTTTCTTCAGATGTTGTTGAGAGAATTGAAAATCTCACAAAGAAAACTAGGGACATTAAAAAAGGAAAGACGATATGAAGGTAACCCCTATTGAAACTTGATTTCTAACTACTGTTGTTTCTGCTTGTTTTCTATCTGTGCAAAATGTTTAACTGATTTGAACTAATTTGAGGAGCTGATAACATGACAAGATAATCTCAGGCTGTTGAAGATAAGTATGAGCGAACTGTACAAGAAGAGGGAAAAGAAATAGAGCAACTATTACATAAGAGAAAGACCCTTCTTGCTAGACAGGAGGAATTTATGAAGAAAATCAGGGATTTGGGTTCACTGCCATCAGATGCTTTTGACATGTAATTTACGGTCTTCCTGATTTATATCCACTTCTTATTTTCAACTCCTGTTTTGACTTAACAAAGGATGCTTTTCATATTGAATCTTGTATTTTCGAATGTTTTGTACTTGGTTTGTTATGATTGTGTGCATTTCTGTTTTTATTGTTAAATTATACTTTCTTTAGTATGTGCGACTGTTTTGACAAAAAATTAGACTACCCACTTGCATGACTAATCTGACACACGCAAAATCACACAAGATTGTTGGCGTATTTTGTACGGTTTTTATTTTTGAAGTAATTAGTTAACTGACCCAAAAAAAAGCAATGAAAACCACAATTATAATTATTTTTTGGTGTTATATTAAAAAAGAACTGAATGGTATTTGTTTTTCTTTTTGTCAATCAATGTAAAGTATATGTACTTAATGATATGCTTTGCAGGTTAATCTAGGGAAAAATTGTGATGAAGTTGTTATGGCTTTTATATATCTGAATGTAGGCTCTATTATGGTGAGCAAACTCCAGAAGCTTTGTGGGTAGTATAATCCTTCTAATGGATGAAATTTTCTAATCCTGGCAAGGTTTCACTTATATCTGCCAGAAAGATAGTCTCATGTGCATGAAGGTTTCAGATAATATGAGAATGCAACAACATTTTTATATATCAAATAAGATATTTAATATCAAATAAGTTAATTATGTTTTGCTAGATTAGTTTATCAATGTACTGAAGCCCTGATATGTTCTTTGAAATAAACTACGTGCAGGTATAAAAGGAAGAATATCAAAGAATTACAAAGAATGCTTCACAAGTGCAATGAACAATTACAGCAATTTAGCCACGTCAATAGAAAGGCACTTGATCAGTATATCAGTTTTACTGAACAACGAGAAGAACTACAAAAGAGGCAAGCCGAACTGGATGCAGGAGATGAGGTATGCACTAATTAATGAATTGATAATGTTGTTGTTATCCTTGTTTTTCGTACACTACATAGTGGTCCTTTAGAAATCCTCTGCATATCAGCCTCGATGCATATAAAACTGATGTGTATTTCATTAAAATAAAATTGTTGAGATAATTGGTTATGATCAAGTTTGAATAGTTGTCGTCCTTATTCAGTCTGCTTGTTTGTGTCAATGGGAGGAGAATTTAGGAAGGCATGGTAAAGAAATTTACTAATTCCATTTGGTGTTCATATGTTTGTAGAAAATTAGGGAGCTTATTACAGTATTGGACCAACGGAAAGATGAGTCTATTGAGCGCACATTCAAAGGAGTGGCTAGCCATTTCAAAAAGGTGTTTTCCGAGCTTGTGCAGGGTGGACATGGTTACTTAGTCATGATGAAGAAAAAGGTATATCGGTCATTTCTGTAATATTTTATCCACTGTTAGGTTGCATGTAGGATTCTAATCGTCATCATTCACCTAATCTTAAATGATTAGTTATATACAATTATGAATAGGAACATGCTTCCTATTTCGTCACTCAGCTTGTTATTATATGACTAATATTCAAGAATTATTGTGTACTGGCTTAATTATTAGTCGGGCTTCTGATCATATCACTGCTACATATTGTGGATATGAGTGGTCAAAATCATTTTTTTTGTTTGAGATCATCTTCTCTCGAGTAACATTGACCTTCTCTGTCTTAGTGATGGCCTCAGTGGTTGAAAGGACATACCTCCATCAGGAGGTCAGGTATTCAAACCCTGCTAACCACCCTAACTTTCTAATTTGGTTCTAACGGAGTCAGTCCACTTGCCTTGTAAAAAAAATGGGCCTTCTCTTGTTGGCCTTGGAGTTTCTGCCTCCATGATGTGGACATGTATCCCCAATTGTACTGTCAGTGGCAACGCTCATTCATCTTTTGTTGCTTCTTAGTCAAGCCCAAAGTGGTCATAGTTTTTAGTGGCTATAGCACATGTTGGGAAGGAAGGACATGGAGAAGTGTTTCACCTTTATTTGGACTGGATCAGTCTAGTAATACGTTAGCTTTGACTAGTCACTTGGTGTAAGTAGTTCATTTTCAACAGTGCATAAAGATTAAAAAAGAATGATTTCTATGACGAGGTGAATGGAAGTCTATTGAATTTGTTTAATTGTTTCAATTACTTGTTGACTACTATATAATTTGAAATGAAAGTGGTGTTGATCATTAGTTGTCATGGGTGGACGTCTGTTTCCAGTCAATTTTCGTTTAATCCATTCTTTCATCTGGATGGATTTATGTTGGAAATTTCTTTTGTTTCGCTAAGGATGGTGAACCTAATGATGATGATGACGAGGATGGACCACGCACAACAGATAAGGAGACTAGAATGGAGAAATATATTGGTGTGAAGGTGAAGGTATGTATCTTGAAACTTTTGTTTCCGAGTAAGCCATATGACCAGTTTGGATTGCTTTATCTTTATATTTCTTTATAATCGTTAGACGACTACTTGATGAGAATTGCCTATTCTTGTACATAAACGTTGAATATTTATTCTAGGATATTTATCATGACTGGTCCTTCAAAATTAATATCTTTCTGGTATATAGTACCTGATGATGTTAATCTGGCAGGTTTCTTTCACTGGCCAAGGAGAAACACAGTCAATGAAGCAGCTGTCAGGGGGTCAGAAAACTGTTGTGGCCCTTACCTTTATATTTGCTATTCAACGATGTGATCCAGCTCCTTTCTATTTATTTGATGAAATAGATGCTGCTTTGGATCCCCAGTATCGAACATCTGTTGGAAGTATCCTCTATGTTGCTACCTGCTTTTTATTTTATTTTTTGCCTTGCTAGTAAACTTTCTAGCTCTTACGATCTGGTATATGATCTTATCAGTCTGGTTGTTAAATCTGCACCTTTACTATCAAGATATTGCAAAAAACAAGGGCTGAAACACATGATTGATCTTAAGAATTATATCTGGTTTGTTTGCGAGAATATTATGGCTTAACTTTCACATATTGAATGATACCATGTTATATAATACGAATTAACAATTGAACATATTGAATTAGATATCATCTGATTGCATAATTGTTTTTATGCTTTCAATTCCTTTCTGCAAATTGGTTGTAATGCTTTTTCAGTGTTTGCCATTCCCTTTTTGATGTATCCTTTTTGTATGTTTTCCTTTGTTGGTTTTATGTGATTGTATGTTTTCCTTTGTTGGTTTTATGTAATTTACTTTATAATAAAAATGGTACTATAAATGTGTTACATTATTCCGTAGATATTGGTTAATGAAATGTAGGGATTTCTATCACTTGTGAACTTAACTGCATTCAAATAGATATGATACGGCTTCAGGCTGACACTGCAAATACTCAGTTTATTACCACCACATTCCGCCCAGAGCTGGTGAAAGTTGCAGATAAGATATATGCGGTAACACACAGGAACAGGGTTAGTCGTGTAGACGTTGTTTTAAAAGAAGCAGCTCTTGATTTCATTGAACATGATCAGACCCATCAATCGGATTAAAAGTTGCTGGTGTTAGATGTTTTACATATTTAGTGAAACCTGCGGATATAGTTTTGGTTTTAAGCGACGAACTTGTTTAGTTGTTTAATGTTGTACAGTCAGCCATAAAATCAAATGTAATTAGACTAAAATGTTGGCTTTGGAAAAGTTCTTTATTGAAATCTGTCTGGGATTAGTGGATGTAAGTTCTTGGATTTGTTCTCCGATTGGACATTTTCAATATGGTACTTTGTAGAGGATTGAAATTTTTTATGGTAATTTGGTATTTTATATTCGATTATTTTTGTAATTGAAGCCAGCTGTTTTTCCGAGCTGTATGCAGGTTGTGTTTATCAAGGCCATTGAAATGTAAAACTGCATATCATGTATTTATTAAGGTCATCATTCGTCTATGGGGCTAAACAAGTGATTGAGCTGGTACTCTTGATTGGGGAAGGGTTTTAACAGCCTGAGGCAGATAGATACTACATGGCGGTTGGAAACTAGTCTTTAAAGAGTAGGAAAGGTACTAAAGCATTAAAGTGATAAAACATATATTGTGTTAAAACAGAAAATGGACAGAGATTATTCTTGATACCAGTTTTAGTACAACAAAATAGAAGCTTTGTTGTAAATGAAATGGCTTATGCTTGAGTATTCTTCTGAAATGAAGTATACCTGAAAGCACGGCAAAATGTAACATGGTCTGAAGCATAACCCCAATAAACTTGAATGTAGCTTACTTTTTGGGTTGAGCTGGGGCAATAATCTTTGGAACAACAAAGCAGTCTGGTGGGTGATATTATTATAGTAGTTTTGCATGGTTACTGTGATTCAAAATCGAATTTCTTGTAGAAGTTTATTGCTTCCTAATTGTTAGTTTGCACATACAAGTAGATCTTGGAAATATTTTTCTTTGAGGCGGCTTCCAAAACATGATTCAGCAGTCTTGTTCCCGCAGAAACCCAGAGTGTTATAATCGACAATGAAAATGGCAATAGCCTAACCCACACACTTACAAAAAGCTGGCATGATAGGAATCACACTAGACAGCTACTAAATTTACATTAGACAATTCAAACATTTAACGAAAGGAAAATAATCTTCTGAAAGGTCTTACAGCTAATATTAGCTATAAGATCCGATAAATAACTAGCAAAGCGTATACAAGAGTACCCACTAATTCTTAAAATAACAAAACTTCCATTAAGATATTTAAGAGGAGGGCGATTTGCTTAAAGCTAATTGGACCTTACAACTATATTAATTGTAAGGCCTTACAGTAGATTACCACTCTTAAAACAAACTTCAAACCTTCTCGGTCACGGAAAATACAGTGTTTTATTAATGAAGACCTGATAATACTAGGTTTAAGTTTGGACCAGCCATAGTAGTTCCCAAATCAAATTCTTTACTATCCTAAAGTTGAAATACTGAACTCTCACAAAACAACAAGTCATTATTCGTATGGTCATACTACCTTCAATTTGGTCTTTGTTACTTTTAGCCTTAATCCATCTACAAGATTCAATAGAATTAGAAGATGGATCAAACACCATGATATTCCAATGTCCTCGACATGCGCTAGAGATGTCGTGCTATGAATAAATCAAATTTGAAAGTGATAAGACGACCCTTAGGGATTATGCAATGGAAGTAGAATTCAGTCAGACATTCTTGATAGTCTACAACTATTTCTAATGATCTATTTCTATGCAGGCGATGTTTAAAAGCAGACCTACAACTCAAGTATGTACTATTGATTTTTAGCCAAATGGGTCTGAGAATCGACACAAACTATATAGTCACGCTTCATCTAACATATAGTGCAAGAAAAATAGAATAGTTGTAAAAGTGGTCATTAAAATGAAATTGGACATTATCAAACCGAGCTAAAAGAAAATTAGAGAAATGGAACTTCAAAAACAAAAAAAGGGTATGAATAATGCGGCCCAATCCACAGCATGGGGCAAAAACACGGAGAGTCATTATATAAACCCGAATAACTCCCCCTTCTTTCGTCTCCAAGCGGCAAGCAATGGCGGCGACACATATATCACTGTAATAAGCTGCAAAGAGAAGCGAGTAATTTGGTTAGAAGACATCCATTGTGAAAACTTTTAAAGGTCCGAGAAACTTCTTTTCAAATGGACAGTGATTAGTTACTAATAATAGGAAGGAAACTTTGCGAAAAGTCAAAGATGAAAACCTCCCCGATAGAAACAAAAGGCCTCACCAGTAGGTAGAAGGAAACAGACTGCGGTGAAAATTCATCCCAAAATGTTTTTTAATAACAAACAATCACTACATCAAGCAAGCCTCTCAAGCACCTAAAAAAATTTCACACTTTCTCGATCAATGAAGCCAGGTATTACACCATGCATGCATGATATATCATCCCACATGAAAAGCCCTTGCCGCACATCACAAGGGGACATTTAATTGACATAATAATAAACCCTCTCAAATAAAATAAAAAAGCCACTCTCAACGTAAAAACTATCAACCCCGTAAAACTTTCACCCTCCCCTCTAAGCAGTACAGTTAACCATCAAACTGAACTTAAAATGCACAACATCAGAAAAAGAGAAAATGATCTATAGTCCTCCAATAATCTTATCTAACTCTGTATTATTTTTTGTTAAAAATATAGTTTATTTGATTGTTATTTTATTTCTAATTCTATATTCTTTTTTATTAAATTATAATTTGTATGATCTTTATTTTATTTAATCATTGGACAGAATCATTACATATACATTCTTGATCTTTTACAAAAAACATAATTTATCCACCATAATCAAATGCATTGTAAGGAAAAAATAATATTGTTATAAATTTTCATAAAAAAATTACTTGATAAAAATAAATTAGTTTGGAAAAAATTTCATAAAAACATATTTGGTAAAAAAAATTACAAATTAATGAAAAATAAATATTTTTGCCTTGATTTATCATAAATTTAAAAAAATTAATTCTCACAAGGATATTATATTATATAATGGTTGAGATCAGATCTACAATTACATTAAATTGTATAATATATTATTACTCATATGATCAATTAATTGTTCATTTTTAGAATTGTGTTAAAATTGAAAATTATTATAATTTATTATAC
The DNA here is from genome assembly GCA_033002965.1 of Piper betle. Classification (NCBI taxonomy): domain Eukaryota; kingdom Viridiplantae; phylum Streptophyta; class Magnoliopsida; order Piperales; family Piperaceae; genus Piper; species Piper betle. The sequence continues at coordinate 20,176 of JAURVB010009330.1, forward strand.
AATTTTTTGAGTTTTAAATTATATACATGTTATAATAAAGAAATTATTACAATGAAGTTTTCATGAAAAAGTACTTAATAAAATTCAGACTTATATCTAAACACATTCTAAAATTAGATAACTAGTTGATAAAAAACCCAATATTTTTTATCCAGAGATAATACGTTTAAATCTATAAATTTTAATTTTATTAAAAAATAATTCAATAAAGTCAAAACAATTATACTTATCATCCTTGCAGTGCAGGAGTTATCATGCTAGAAAATTCATGAGCAGGATTATTATTATTATCAATATAAAAGAGCGTGGTCTTTAGTCCCATGATGAGTCTATGATTTTTTAAAGATTTTTTCTTAAATTTAGAAAATTTTAAAAGGAAAGTTATTTTAACCATTGGATTATTATAAATTTGATTAGATCTACAAAATTCGTAATAATAATCTAATTATAATTATGAATTAATCTCTTAGACGTCATGGGAAATTAACGTCAACAACTTTTATCGTATTTTCCAAAATAGGTCTTCCCATTCTAAGTTGGACACTTCAAGTTTTTTAGTTTCCGATACCCTACGTTCCCAAATTAACCAACTAGCGACTTTTCTTTATATTTATCTCCTTCCAAAGGTAAGATATCACAGCTGTGCAGGAACAACAACTACAAATGCATCATCCAAAGATAAAAGCTCATGGAAAAGAACTTTCTTGATGAATAAACAGGACACTAAATTGAAAGAATAGTAGTTATATAATTCCTCTAAAGATAAAAAGATAGCAATATTAATACATCTTATTCAACAACCATTTGAAGGCTTTGAAAAAAAAACATTCATTTCATGATGTTGTCCAATAATTTAGAAGGGTATATAATGATAATAAGATTAAAATTTCATCTTAATTTTTTATTCTATCAGAGTGCTTGCAATGGAAGGACATCCAGCCTAGAGACTGTTTTTACATCGATATACAGACCATTGATTTAATTAAGAAAGAAATCATTGACAGAAAATCTATGCTGCTAATCCCAACGTAGTTGGGGTACAGGGTTGGTGACAGTCTGCACACCAAATATAGTCTCTTATATAACAAAGATGGGAACAAAGAAATACAATTAGAAACAAGACAGAGAAAGGTGAATTTTTGCTAGCTGTCATTCCTCTGGGTTCAATAAGTAAAATATTAATCAACAAATGTTTTACCGAGATTATCCCAACACTGGCCATGGAAAGAAGAAAAAGATGATATTAGGCTCTTTACCAGCAGAAGAAGATTGTCATGAGCATGAAAAGAAAACAGTTGCAAACCTTAATGTCCCCGCTCGAGTTCAGTGTGTCGCAGTTTTATCTCTAGAATCCACCAACCATTTCTGAACTTACGCAACTCTCCACCTTCGCAAACACCCACCTCTTTTACTACGCCAATATTGATATTTTCCTCATTCCCAGTCCCTCATACTGCATCTCGTCCCCTCACCAACAACCCCTTAAGCTCAACCTTCCTCTCCTTTGGCGTTGTCCTTTAAAAGGCACTTTCCAAGTCATCGTAAATAAGCAAGTGCATAGAATCAGCGCTTCACCAATAATCTTTACAAGAGCAAGAACCTTGTCTAAAATGGTGGAATCGGGTTCGGTCCCTGACAACTAGTGCTCTTCCATAAACCTCGGAGATAAATTTCATTGCCCTATGGCAATCTGTGCACATTCTAAGGTTCTTCACTACTCTAATTGTAGCACCTGGCCTTGAGTTAATTAATGCAAAAGCAACTGCCAGTTTTTCACTGTGCCAATAAATTGAATTTTCTTTTTCTTCCTCCCCTATATCAAGCAATACTTCTCCCGTGTCAGCAAAATATCCTGCCAACTTTATTTGTTCAAGAATTTCACCCAACTTTAAATAGATTTCATCTGACAGCGAGTGTGATCGATCTCCAGCAACAAATTCATGAACTGCACCATTCATCTCAATTAAACTACAACCTGGCAATTTTCTTATTCCCCTCTCCATCATCACCCTTCTCACCTTCCTAACATCTTCCCATTTATTGCAAACAGCATATATATTGGACAATAAAATATAAACAGCTCCATTTTCAGGTTCCAATTCAATAAGGCTTCTAGCTGCTATTTCCGCCAAGTTGACATTTTTGTGAACTCTACATGCACCAAGAAGAGCGCCCCAGACAATGGAGTTTGGTTTAATGGGCATATTCTGTATAAGCTCCATTGCTTCCTCCAACAAGCCAGCTCGGCCAAGAAGATCCACCATGCATCCATAATGAGCAACATTGGGCGAAATTCCATGCTGTAAATACATTTGGCAGAAAACATCTTTTCCTTTTTCTACCATCCCCTTGTGAGTACAAGCACTAAGAACACCAACATATGTCACTTCATCAGGTGTAACAGAATCGACAAGCATTTGATTGAACATATTTAAAGCCTTTTCTCCATGGCCATTGTTAGCTAAACCACAAATTATAGCTGTCCAGGTATACTTGTCCCTTTGGGGCATCTTTTCAAAGATTTCAAGCGCGCTTTCAATGCACCCACATTTGGAATACATATCAATCAAAGCATTTCCAACATATGCATCTGTTTTTATGTTGTTCTTCTCAATATAGACACGGATCCACTCCCCAACTTCAAGTGCTCCCAGTTGAGCAGAAGCTGTAAGAATACTGACCATGGTGTATTCATCAGGGCTAATATTTGCAGACTGCATTGCACGGAAAATCTCTAGAGCCTCTTTGAATTGGTTGGCACGCAAGTATCCATCAATCATCGCAGTCCATGAGACAAAATCTCTTTCAGGCATCCTATCAAAAATGTGCCGAGCCTGATCTGCCTGACCCAAGTTTGTGTAACCTGTAAGCATGGTCGTCCAAGAAATCACGTCCTTCACCTCCATATTGTTGAACAAACCCAGAGCAATCTCCATTTCCCCACAAGAAGCATACATATCTAACAATGCATTTCCCAGTATTACGTTGTTTTGCAACTCTTGCCCATCAACAAATCCGTGAACCAACTTCCCAAATTTCAAATCCTTTAGCTTGCTGGAAGCCGACAGAACAGAAACAATGGTAACAGGAGTAGGAAACACATTACCTCTTTGCATCTCTTCAAATAGCCTACAAGACTCCTCGTACTGCTTAATTTTGTTGTAACCCGTTATCATTGCATTCCAGGTGATTACATCTTGCCTTGAGCTTTTATCAAAAAGCCTTCGAGCAGAGCCAATCTTCCCACACAAAGAGTAAGTGTGAATCAACGCATTCTGCACAAACGTATTATAAGAAAACCCAAGCTTGAGAATCTGCGCATGGAACTCCTCGACAGAATCGAAAGCCATTCCCCGAGTAAATGACTTGAGCAGGAAAGGAAACGTGTACTCATCGGCACTCACACCCCTCTCCAACATCTCCAAGTAGACAGAAGCCGCAATCCATGGCAAATTACAACGAGAATACCCTTTAATCATCGAATTCCAAGCGAACAAGCTTGGGCGAGGAATTTCATCAAACACCCCCGTGCATACCCCATATCAAACGCACCCGCGCTCGCAAACAAAGCAAGTATCGAATTCTGACATCTGGCATCTCGAATAAGACCAGATTTGATTAAGTAACAGTGAACTGTCTTAAACTCAGCGGTTCCTTTGCAGGACCCGATGGGAGGAACCGGAAGGAGGGGTTTGGAGGAGCTGGGAGGGGAAGGTGGGCAGGAGGAGGAGCGGAGAGAACAGTAGGGTTGAGCATGGCGACCTGGAGATTAAAGAGGATTGGGTTAGCGAAGTGAGACACGGGATGGAGGTCGAGATATGGCATGCAAGAGGTCAGTGGTGAGGCTGGTCATAGCCAAGCGAAGTAAGTAATTTGGTTGAAGACATATATACATTGCTAAAACTTCAAAGGCCAGGAAAGCTTCTTTTCGAATGGGCAGTGATTATTCACTGGTTATAGGAAGGAAACTGTGTGAAAAGTCATGATGAAAACCTCCCGGCAAAGTATCTTTTACACGGTGACCAATGCCCCCATTTTAGTCTTATATATGTAACCTACAATTAAAGAACAAGAATTGCAATAACTAAATAATGACGTGCAATATCGATTAACCACAGGCTTCCCACTGTTCTTCACGAAAAATACAAAAATTTGCGTATTTTGACCAATCGGGATTCCTATAAAAAAAAGTACAGCTGCTTAGATCCAGCTATTGTTCTTGAAATAAACAACTCGCACACCCTCCCTTTCCAACAAGTAGATAAGATGAAAATTCATCCCAAAATGTTTTTTAATAAAAAACAATCAGTACATCAAGGAAGCCTTTCAAGCACAGAAGAAAAAGGGCGAATTGGCCGGAGGAAATGGCGTCAGAGTAGTATGCGTCATTGTAGCGAATGGGGAAGAGGGCGACGTTGAGCTTCTCAAGCTGCATCATGTTCTTGTCCCTCACCCCATCCAACGAGGGAGGGGGTTGGTCGCGAGGGGGATTGGAATAAAGCCATTCAGCGGCTCTCGTTTTGTTGCGCACGTAACGTACGACACTTTATATATATTATGATATATTTGTAAACTCTTAATTAATTATTTATTTGAAAAATTATTTTTGGTCACTCCCCTCAAGTACAAGTACATAATTCTATTTATAAATTTATATATTTTTAATATATTTAAATTAATCTATCCTGTTAAACAGACGCACTAAACTTTACTTATTGTATATAGAATTTTTATATAAATGAATGAATTATTACATCTTTCATGGTTATAAAATAATAATTTGTTTTGTTCTTAAACTAGCTTATAATTATCATAATCTAGCTAATAAAATATAAATAATCTCACATAATTTTTTATTATATTATGATAAATAATCTAGCTAAAATTTATAAAATTGTGAAACTCTTCTTTATAAATGGGTGAAATTTTGTATAATCATATATTTTTTTCTTACAAATGGATAATTCTCGCAATGTAACTAACAAACTAAACATAAAAACCTTCACATGTTAAAAACTATACTCATTTACAAAAGGTTTTATATATATACATAGGTTTGACTTTTGTATAACCCGAATGACCTTTCAAGGAGTGACTCACAATTTAGCAAATAAAATAATTTGTCACAATTTATTGTTATCAAAGAGCTTTGTCCATTAATTAATGAGCGTGGCAATTTCCTTGCAAAAGACGTTGCTTTTTATATAATGTTAAAAACACCAATTTGTGCAAGTACTCTATAAGATGGTCATATTTCTCAAAATGTATTAAACAAAAATCGGTTTTTCTTACTTACTCTTTCTCCCAAAGAATATTTTATTAGAGTGTTCTTGTATCCAATGTATTAATGTCCGTTGGATTTTGTAACATCCCGATATTTTTGGGCATAGGCAAACCGAAATATGATGTTAAAATTCGTAAAAAAAAATTATCATACAAACTTTATAGAGCACACAATGTGTAATAAAT
>JAURVB010009331.1:0-10116 GCA_033002965.1 Piper betle
TTTCCCAGCACCTCCCACCCTTAAAATTATATCTTTCTATTTGGGAGTCTAGGTCGGCCTGAGCCCACATTCGACTAGTATGCACCGAGCGCAACCGGGGTCAAAGAATTGACTCAGTATGACATAGGGCAGCACCCCTAAAATTCTTAAAAGATTAAATACCTACCCCCATGCCGAAAGGGGTAATAGGGCGCAGTGGTGCAAGACGACTCATTATGCACTTGTGATACCGAGAGGATGAGCCAATGGCAAGCATTGGTAACTATAAGCCGAGGGCCACGTAGCGTGTGTACGCATACATGGGATTCTAGCTAGATGGGCGACCACCCTCCCAGCATAATAAGAACTCGAAATAGGCTCTTAATCATTAAAAGATTCAAATTCAGATGTTGTGGAATATATTAACTTGTTTCTTATAATTATATGACTTAGTGTTTTTATCACTAACGCGGAATTTCCTCTGTAGGTGTGACCATGGAAGGATGGGTAGAGTCGGGATAGCTGGAGGACTTTGTTATTTGAGTTTTGAATTTTCTTATTTGTTATTATACTTTTAGATTGTTTGCATGGCAATGGGATTTCGGTTTAGTTCATCGGGCTTAGATTATCCCAAGCATTTGTTATATTAAATTTTAATAGAAAATTAATTTATGAGACACTTGGTTCATGGCACTCGAGAAACGGACGGGTCGTTACATACCCTCTAGGTTATAGCTCAACAACTTTAGTTTTGCCAGGTCAGAGGCATCTTCAGTTGAGTCCCCTGATCATAGTTAATGTGAAAAATTCTGAGGATGGAATTTTTATAAGGAGGAGAGGTTGTAAAACCCTAACATTGGGTAAGGGTTTTACCCACTTATAGTTAGCCGATTCGGACCAATCTCGAGTTGGTTTGAGTGACCTCGAGCCAGAACAATGTTAAGAATATATTTTTGATGCCAAGATGGCCTTATGAACATGTTATGGAGACTGAGTATGCGTGACATGCATATGATAGTTTCAGTTATGATACTGTATAGAATGAGTTATCAGTGTATATACGAGGTACACATATGATTTTTATGAGTTAGCCAAGATTTTAGGCAAAGATCTAGGCCGTTGTAGTGTTTAGTACCCATTTGGGATTTTCAGGGTATCTCATTACAAGCAACATGGGGATTTCGGACCATCGGATTGTGCCCTATGGGCCCAGCTGGATTGCGTTTACGGTTTCGAGGCCCATTTACCCTTCTTGCCTTGATTCCTGTCTATAGAGTCAATTTTAGGACTCGAGTTAGTTTTGACATTGGACGGTCTCGATCCACGCTTTCCATCCATATGTATATTTATTATACCCATAAGTGGGTCCCACTACACCACATGTTATCAGACGTTCAGATCGTGCCACATGGCAATATTTGAGCTGTAAATGTCAGCCCACACCGCCGTGCCGCAGGCACTTTGGCTCGCCGCCAGCGTGACCCCGACCCTCCTCCAGTCACGGGATTGATACGGTTCTGACCACATTACGGCCGACTATCCGTCCATACCCACTAGCTCCACTCATGCCACCACAATTGCTGCTGGCAACAGTGTTTTTTCCTATTCTTGCCATTATTTGGCACTGGCGAGTGTACCCTGGCCGATCTAACCACCCATACAACTTCATGATTCTGAGATCTAAAATTTTGAGACTACCCACGACTATCGCCGCAGCCACGATCGCCACCAGCAATGGCGCTGCACCCGGTGGCAATACCACCACTATCCAGTTGTTTTCCGGCCAACTAGTGGCCATACTCCACCGATCGTCACCACTAGCACCTCCGCCTTGATGCTCCCTGTAGATCTCGACCGGCAACGAGCCCAGCCACGCCACCATTGGCATTTTTCGGTGATGGACATTGTCCCCTTGTCGAGCCCATTTACCCGTTGCTCGTGATCACCCCCGTTGCTTGCGTTCTCAACCGCCTGGCCGTGCTCGAGTTTGCCAGCCATGTCCATGTTCGTGTCTGTGTCCATCACCCCAAACCAGCCAAGTCGGCCCAGCCCAGCAGTTTATTTAACCCAAACTAAGTTGGCTCGACCCAACTCGGTCTTGTTTAACTCAGTTCGGTCCAGTTCAACCTGTTTTCGCCCGTTCTTGTATCATTATCGGTAATTCGAGAACTTTTATGTTAGTTGTGATATATATTCACATGATTTAGCATTATTGGATGTTATGATTATTTTTCTTTATTTATTATTTTATTTATCTATTTATTTATTCATTATTATTTATTTATTTTTATTTATATGTTTATCATATATAATGAATGTTTAAATAATTATTTGTTATTAATATTATAATTACTTATGAATATTAGTCTTATTACGTTTACTAAATTTTTATTTATTTATTTATTTGTTCGCGTGATGGTATTATTTAATTGTATTTAATTATGCATTCTTGTATTGTATAACTATGATATTATTATTATTCGTGATTAATGACTATTAACTATTTATTTATTTATTATTTTATTATTATTTATATGTTTACTTACATGAGTATATGTTAATATTTACTCGTGTTTACCTGTGTATTTATATATTATAATTATATTAATATTTATGATTACAGCATTATTTATGTTCATGTATTTATTATTTATCTAAATATTTATGAGTGGTTCCTTGTCTATTTATTTATTATTTGTTATTATTATGTCTTAATTTGTGTGCCACGTGTTTGGTTATAGGTTTGTTAGCACTTTTTTCTTTATTAGGATGTACTGATGATGTGGGCACACACCACGAGCATACATTATATAAAGATATTAATATTTTACTTAGCAGTGGGTTCCGTTGTAGGTCTCGGAGTCCAAGCTCGCCATAGATATATAGATATACTTAGAGCTTGGACCATAGGCCCGTAGGACTATCCCTTTCTGTTAGTAGAGTTTAATCGTGTTTTAGACATAGAACGACATCGGTAGTGTTTTAATGGATCCTTCCGATGTCGGGTCATTTAGCAGTGTTTCTACACATTTAACAAAACTATCAAGATGAGATCCATTGTTGGTTTTCGAACTGAAGCTGTAGAAATATACGACACAAACATCTTTCGTAAACCTATTATATAAGTACGCTTATTTTTTACTCATTTCACGAAGAAGAGAGTGAGCAGTATGGAGATATAATTGGACCACACTAGTACTCCTCCAAACCCTAAGGTAGTGTAGTGTATTAGGGTACTGCGTAACACAACACATTTTTGAAATTTGTGGCACTAACTTAACTGCTCCTTTTGCCACTAGAATACCATGGCGGGTGAAATATAGAAGATGTGAGGGCATAAAGCGTTGTATGTATGAATATGAACATTAGCCGTGCATGCGAGCTAACACTTGCTTAAGTATGTTTGCTTACCACCCAGGGTGAGACAATCTTAGAGTTTCATAAGTTTTCCTGGGTAATGGAATAACACTCGTTATTGACGTTTTCATGTAATATATGTAGGTCTTGCAAATCCTTTGTCGACTTTGGTAGAAGGACAGATAAATGCTACACAGATTTAAGCTCATTGCATTTATTTCCTTTCTTACTTTTACTTATATTGGATGTGTTTTGACGTGTATTTAACAATATTTTTCACTCTCATGACACCAAGAAGGTTGTTTTGATCTATTTTATCGATTGAGTCATACCAACCAACAACTTTAAACATGACTCAACTCGATCATAACATTTCTGATTCAATTCTTATGTGAACCAAAATTGGGGTGTTACAATATCTCTCCCTACATATGAGCACTTTCCCATAGACATGTACCCATTGCATATATTCACTCGCCTCTTAGGTCATCTCTATAAGCAAATCAAAACCAGGAAAAGTGTTGCATACACATGTCTAGCACTCGGACACACTTATTTCTTTTGATATTTGAATGATGTTTAATGAACATTAGCATATTAATCAAGGTTGTCTAATATTATTAATAATGTAATGGTGTGTTTATGTGTGTGATAAATAAATTATCATGTTTGGATTATGGAAGAATTTTCATGACATGTTATGCATACACATACATGTCAACTAATTTGTGTAGTGATGTGAATAGTCATTCCCTTAGTCAGACTAGGAGGACATGTTGTTGAGATATCTCGGACGTCTGAAAGGCAACTATTCAGTTCTGTTATGACATTATTTATGAAGCTTTATGTTTACTTCGATGTTTTTGTATGTCAAACTGATCAACAGAACTATGATTTAATGCTTTAGCATGTGAAAGAAACTTAATACGGTTAAGTTAGATAGCTAGTGAAATGACAACGAAAACATGTGGTTTTTTATATGTTATCATAAATTGTTAAGTCGAAGTAATTGTGGAGCTTAGTTTTAACTATAAATAAATTTCAATCAGTTAAACTGATGGTCATAACAATAAAACTTCCGACATCCATCCTAAGCAATTGCTAGAGTTGGGAGGCTACTGTACACATAGCACTTATGATCATAATGTGGGGAGGTAAATTATGGGTGGTGTGATCGATCGGTCACACATATCCCATTATTGTTACTACATCTGTAAGTAATAGACTCAACACCTATTTTGGTACTAAGCAAACAATTTTTATTATTCACAGGTCTTGGAGATACAAACTAATCGATGGGGATGGAGGAATCAACACTTAAAATTTCATTTTATCATTTGCATTAATAGTCGAGCTTATTGCATATAGTAGACTTTCTTTTCCTGACATGGAACTTGGATACATTGTTTATGATTATTGAATTGTGATTAGTATATGTTATGGATATTAACAACAATCGACGCTTATATTATAAATACTACTATGCACTCATGATAAAATTTTATTATTTTAAACTAATTTATATTAAGTAATGATCTGACCCTTAGATTATTAATAATATGAAAAGGGGCTGGTTATTACATTTATGGGATCCTACTAGACTGGGCCATTTAGCCAAGGTTTCCAATTTTTAACAAAATTTCACGGTTGAAATCGTTTAATGGTTTTTAAACCTATAATATCCAGAAAGTTATATTATGAATTCTCTACCTAAGCCTTCTATGTATATGAATATGAGTATTTCAATTTAACAAGTGATAAAGTATATGGAAATACAAAGATTGTGCTAGTACTCCTCCTACCTAGAGTAGTATGATTATGTCGGGTACTACGTGGTGCACCACATTTCTAAAATTTGTGGCCCACCAGATTACATAGTGGGTGTTATATGCAAGATAATGTGAGGGCATAAGTACGTGATTTTTATATATATGTATGATGTGTCAAGTTGTCGCGCCCGATTATGTTGAAGGTGCACAATTGCCTCTCCTATTACTTATTACCTTGTGTGATGCTTCCTCTAGATTCATTCTTTTTGTGGATGCTTCAAGATTCATCCGTCAGTTTGACTATTTGCTAGTTACCTACGGACTAAGTCATCTTTTGATTACTAACATTTTCATATTATGTATGTAGCTGGGTTTCCATGGCATTGGCTGGCATAGGTGTTAACTCCTAAAAAGAGTTATTATTTTTATAGTTTTTATGGACAATGTATATGTCTCGAATCATTTTCCCTATCAATTTTACCAAAAATAAATATTTTCCTGTATATAAGTAAAAATAGAAATACTAGAAATTTCAGGTTTAAATTTTGAATTGATATTATTTTTGTAAGGAACTGTAAAAATAAAGAAAGTTGGTGAATCCTCGTCATCTACACCCCACTATGAAGAAGGAAGAAGACCGGCGTGGTTGAAAGCGAAATTTGCAAAAAATCATGCACTTTCTGATTTCTAAACCAAATCCTGCACTTTTTATTTTTATAGTAATTGTGATGTTTTCTACAAAAGGAGGTGTAAAACCCAGGCTTTTTGCGAGATGGTTTTAATTTTGGTTCGGTCGTGACCTGGATCGAGTTGTTTAATCAACTATATTGCCGTGTATTTATGTATGGTATCTAAGTATGTTTGAGTTGCCTGGTCGTAGCCTCCTTTAGCACTCAGTGCTCCTGTTTGGATGTGGCACACCCGGGTTTTTTTTGTTGTTCATGTTTGGTCCAATTTAGTCGTATATAGTTAAATGTTAGGATCATGTCCCTCTCGTGTCTTTTGTGTTTTTGATAACCTTTCAGACTGTCCTAACCCCTTTTGGGACCTGCAGTGCAATTCCCGAGGCGGACCCGATTGCTTTAGGGTTAAACCCTAAGTTTTTGGGTTTGGTGATAACCCAACTCATACTTCTTTTAACTAACCCAACCCATACTTCTTGAGCTAACCCAACCCAAAATCAGCTCGAATTGGTCAGAATCGGCTTGAATCAGCCGATTCATAGACCGATTCTTATTAAAGCCAATTTACCCACTAAATCGGATCGTAAACCTTCTGATCCGATTTAAATCAGTTGATTTCTTCATTTATGATTTCGACAATTTCTTTTACCGTTTACGTGTTTTACCAAATTTACTTTGACTGATTATCGTTATTCCATTTTTTCACACCAGGCTTCGAAAAGTATAAATAACCAATTTCCATAATTATTCAATGTATTATACCACAATATGTCTAAAATATAAAGAAATATTTTATCCGGGTTAAAAATACTAAATATGCCCATCCATATTGTCCAAATAACCACAAATAAAAGTAATTAAATTGCGAGATCTTACATCTTTTCTCCTGATGCGAAATTTCATCCTTGAAATTAACTTACTTGAATAATTCCAAATATTTCTCCTTCATTTCGAATTCCAACTCCCATGTAGCTTCTTACAGTCTATGATTCATCCACAAGACTTTTACTATAGGCATTATTTTTGTAACGACCCACCTTAACCAGCTAGGGTTAACCCAAAAATATGTAAGGACTTAAAAACAGAAATGCATGCACATGCATCACAACATGGAAAGTAAACAATTATATCTAAGGATAGGTTAGTCACTCCCAATTTGGTGGCTTCGCAGTCTGGTATTAAGTTCTTCGTATCTTCCCTCTCCTTCATCTTTATAATCCCTTAAGCTTTCTTTTTCTCTCCACTATTTTCTCGTTTAGAGTCCACCTTTTCTCTGTAAGTTATTCTTTTTCATTCAATTATATCTCATGCATAATTGTTTACCTATTTTCCATGTTATAATCCCCAGGCCGGCTAGGGCTAGTCATTCCAAGTGGTGGCTTATGCCTCTCGTCAATTGAAGATTCACAAGCAAAATTATCCAACCCATGACTTTGAATAGAGAGCAATTGTTTTCATCCTAAATATCTAGAGAAACTAGCTGTATGGAGCCCAGATTGAAATTTTCACTGACCATAAGAGTTTAGAGTATATCTTCACCGAGAATCACCTTAACATTCGGCAAAGGTGGTGGACGGAATATTCAATAGATTACGACTTCCAACTATCATACCACCCATGGAAGTTAAACGTTGTGGCTGACATGTTGTGAGTCTAAAGGGTTAGCAGTTACCTAGACATTGGGCTGGATCATTACAGGTGGTATCAAAGCTTGGTTCTGTGTTAGATGATCGGCTAGAATAAGGATGTTGTCCAGGCTACTGGTCACTGGCCAAAGAAGTCACTTGGGCTGGGGCTAGCAACATGGCCAAGTATAGGAATTTCGATGATGATATTTGCCTAAGATGGGTGGTTTACAAAATTCTTCAACTTAGTCTTACATCTAATACCTAATGGGGTAAAATATTATTTATAAGTGAGAATAGACTATAGATCTTCAATCTAGTTAACCACTTTTGAAGAGATTACTTAGACCAATTAAATTGCACTTTGGGCTGGGTCATAAAAGTCTTTCTTGTCAACACTATTTCTTTTGTATCCAGAATCTTTACAGGCTTCTTAATGTATGACATATTATAACGACCTTCCCTTTTTCACAAATAATTGATCCAAGGATGAACTATTGCTTAATAATATAGTAAATAATTAAATAAAGAAAAACGTATCAAAAGTACACGTAAAATATAATAGAGTTAGACCTTGTCAATATCCATATGATATATTATTAATAAATTCATATCTGTAGCACCCCGATTCAAGATCACTTAAAAACCGATTAAAAAAGGTTACGATCGAGTTGACTCACGTTTAAAGTTGTCAGTCAGTATAACTTGATCAATAAAATCAATTGAAACAACCCGCTAGGTATCATGAGAATGGAAGACATTATTAAATACCCATCAAAACATATCAAACATAAATGAAAGCAAGAATGTAAATAACTATGTTACGCCCAAATGTGGGTAACGTTTATCATTCTTCCCACCAAAGTCGACTCAGGATTTGCATGCTTTACATATATTATATAAAAACCATTAGTAATGAATGTTACAGGTCTGAAAAATAACAAATACAATCTAGCGAATGGGTATTCCATTACCCACAAAAACTTATGAAACTTCAAGATTACCTCACACTGGGTGGTAAGCAAACGTATTTAAGTAATTCCCGGCTTGTATGCACGGCTCATAATCATATTCATACATACATACAACGCTTACGCCCTCACACCTTATATATCACCCACCACGGTACTCAAGTGGCAAAAGGAGCAATTAAGTTAGTGTCACATATTCCGAAATGAGCTGCATTACACAGTACCATCATACATCGCACTACCTCATGGTTTGAAGGAGTACTAGTGCAATTCATATATATCTCTGTACTACTCACTTTCTTCTTCGTGAAATCCATAAAAATGCATGTACTAATATAATAGGCTTAGAAAAGAGGCTTGTATTATATATTTCTGGTGCTTCAGTTCGAAAATTAGCAAGGGATCACATCCTTGTAGTTTTATTAGACATGCATAGAAAATACAGCTAAATGGCCTGACATTGGAGGGATACAATAAAACTCCGTTGATGCTAGCTTATGTATAAAACACTATAAAACTCGACACGCAAGGAGTCAAGCAGAGAGGGAGGGTCTTACGGATTGGTGGTCCAAGCTCCAAGCATATCTGCACAACTACGGTGAGCTTAGACTCCAGAACCTACTTCGAAACCCACTACTTAGTAAAATACTAACATCCCTATATGATGTATGCTCGTGGTGTGTGGGCATATCATCAATACATACTAATAAAGGTAACAGTGCTAACAAACCTATAGCTAAACACATGGCACATAAATCGAGATATAATAAATAATAAATACATGAACATAAGTAATACTCTAATAATAAAATATTATTATTACTATACCATATAAATACACAGTTAAACACGAGTAAATATCATATATACTCGTGTTAGTACACATATAAATAATTAAATACACAAACAAATAATTAATTAAATAAATTAATAGATAAATAAATAATTAAATGACTAATATTAATTAATTATAAAGAATATTAATATAAATATTACATATAAGAACATACACCTAAATACATATAAATAATAACACGAATAAGAAATAATAAATAATAATCAATTAATTAAATTAAATAAGATAAACATGAACAAAAATAATATCTATGAATTTAACATTATCAATAACAATAATTAGTCATATAATCATTATCATAGTAAACAAATATATAAATAAAAAAATTAATAAACATGAATCAATAAATAAATAGATAAAGAAAAATGCTCATAACATCTAAACATATTAAACAATGTGAATGTGCATCTAAACTAATATAAGGGTTCTCGAATTACCAAGACGGTCGAGAGACGGTAGAAACCGGGCTGAATCGAGCTGAACCAAACCAAACCAAACCGAACTAAACCAACTTAGTCTAGGTTAACTGTTGAGGTGGGTCAGCTAGGCTGGTGGACGCAGACACAAGCTTCGATTGGCAAATGCGGTCATGGGCAGGCAGACTGCAAACCAGACAAACGGGCAAACGAGCAAGACTGAGGGTGGTGGTGCCTGTTGACGGAGAGCGTTGTCGTTAGTCTCGATCGAAAGAGGGGAGGATGGGGATCACGATGGTGGGGGCGGTCGGTGAAGTCCGGCCGTCTGCTGGCCAAAAAATGGCAGGGAAACGGGCGGATTGCTGCCGGGTGTGGCGAGGTCACTAGCGGTGATCGTAGCTGTGGCGGTGGATGGTGTTAGTACCAAACTGTAGATCTCGGTGAGGGAAGCCTTGTCTGT
>JAURVB010009332.1:0-12327 GCA_033002965.1 Piper betle
TAAACACATTTTTGGTAAATGTCAATCCAGCTCTCTGCCCTCATTGGATCAATCCCTCCAATAAATACCTTAGCACTATTCTTTCTAAATTTTTCCGCAGTGTAGCAATCACTATCATCACCTGCTGGCGGCACCACTTTTGGACTACCGGTGGCATTGGGTTTGGACGCTCCTCTCACTCGCCCGGGTCTACTAACCCTGCCCGCCCTTGGGCACTTCCCTGACCACCATCCGGGTTGATTCTGGGACCCATTGCTGAGTTTGAGGCTCCATTCCCTGCTACAACTCCCAGTAACTGCTGAACAATATTCTGAAACATAGAATTTGTATTTTTTTCAAGCCTACGCCAGTCCCTATATGTCCCTTAGGATTTGGGCAATTACATTCTCTTTGTTCGAATTTCACTGCACTGATCGGCTTGACTGTTTATGAGTGCCTGCCATCTGAAACATTAAACCATCATGGTTCTTTAATATGATGTTTTTTCCCCAATTATGACTTAGGTTTATTAGCGAATGAATTTGTTAATTCAAAATACAACACAGTGGGAAAAAATAATTATTGGACTTTCAACAACGTACTTGAGTCATAAAATGTGAGCTAGTGGGAAAACGTGCTCTGATACCACCTGTAACGACCTGCCCGAACTGGACCGGGTGTTACTTAAAAATATAGGTAATGTAGATATAATATTCCAAAACATGAATTGAAATACAGCAAATATGTCTCGCAACATATAATATGAATCATAACAATAAATCATGTTCTCTAAAATATAAAATAATCGTCCCACAGTCTTAGACCATTTCCCATAGCCACATTTATAACACGAGAATAATAAGGAAGTCCAACATTATTATCGATTCACCATACCTGAGTTGGTAAAAGAACCACCAACCACACTTCTATTCTTTAGTCCCAAAGCTGCTCAGCTGCGAAGGCAATTCCGCGTTAGTGATAAAACCACTAAGCCGCATAATTAAACGAAACAAGTCAATATAATCCCTATCATCATTTCACTCGTTATTATTATTATTATTACACAAGCAAAGAGTAATTATCCCTTAGGTCATTTTGAGATTAGTAATTTGTCTCTCAGGTCATTCTGAGATTAGTAAAGTCGACGCCTAGCTCATTCTTAGATTAGAAAACGTTTCCCGGCTCATTGTGAGATTAGGTGGTCTCCTAGTTCATTTTAAGGTTAGTCATGGTCTCTCAGTTTATTCTGAGATTAGAAATTGTCTCCCAGCTCGTTTTGAGATTAGGTGGTCTCCCAATTCATTATGAGATTAGTCATGGTCTCCCAATTCATTCTGAGATTAGAAAATTGTCTCCCAGCTCATTCTGAGATTAGGTTGTCCCCCAATTCATTTTGATGTTAGTCATGGTCTCTTAGTTCATTCAAAGATTAGAAAATTGTCTCCCAACTCATTCTGAGATTAGGTGGTCCCCCAATTCATTTTGAGGTAAGTCATGGTCTCCCAGTTCATTTTGAGATTAGAACATTGTCTCTCAGCTCATTCTGAAATTAGGTGCCGACAAAGGCTACCAGTTTGGAAAAAATACACAATTTCATATAATTATACCAATTTGGGAAAATACAATATTTCAAATAATTATACAGACAATATAACATTTCAATTAATTATAAGCACACACATAGTAATTTTAAAGGTGCGGCCCGTGTCGGACTGAGTCAATTCCTTGACCCCGATTGCGTTATAACGCATGGGGGTCGAATGTAGGGTCAGGCCGATCAGGGCTGCCAACAAGGAAAAGTACAACATTTCAAATAATTATACGGACCTAGATAATTTGAACTCCATAGTTGCAACCAATGATTCTAATCTGTACGAGAACATATAATTATACATAAGTATAATTTTATTCGAGTAGGAATGTATATAACTAAATGACTAATATGTATATCACTATTAAAATTCAACAATATTAAATATTAAATTATTCAGGTGATTTAATCATTTAAGTCCTACTTTACATTTTAAATTAATTATCTAAATCATAATTAATACCTAACAATTGATAAAATAATTATTACTAATAAACAAGTATTTAATTTCCCTTGCAATGATAATTACTTAACCCTGATCTTAATGATATAATTTACGGTTATAATTTTTAATCACGAATATTATTTACAGCAATTTAATAAATTAAGTTGTTCAGTTAAATTATTTAAAATAATTTGTATTATTCAAAAATATTATTAATGCAATTATTTTAACTTATTCGACTCCATATAGTTTCAAACTTTATTTATTTTCATTATTCTCTTTATGTTCGACGTGAGTGATTGCTACCCGACTATAATTTATTAACCCATTTTCTACATTACTGACTTGTTATTAAAATAATCACTTTATTTACCTAATATTAAATATAATATGGTAAAGGTAAAATCTTTATTTCATTAATTACTTATAACCCTACGATTTAATTTGATCGCTTGAATTATGTCGATTAATTATCGACCGTTTATTATTACTGTATTTTTATTACTCGTGGCGATTTGATAAAATAATTGGTTAGTTTAGTAACTTTACCCATAACCCATTAAAATAATTATTTTTAAAGAATTATTACGAGTAATATTATTTTTTTAACTCGAGTCGGTATCTAGCCCGGTGTTATTTACGAGTTGGTATTATTATTTATCTTGAGTTGTGTCGAGTTATGCATTATTTACAAGTTTGCCACCTAAGGTAATTTTTTCCCTTCTTCTTCTTCTCCGGCATGCTCTGTTCTCGACTCCAGGCGCTCTCCAGGCACCGCCGCTGCCGACCACCTCCGGCCGCCGTTAATTGTTGTCGACTAGCCCTGCCAAGCCGTTACGGTGTCGCCCCGGCCAACTCCGGCCGTCTTCCCGCAGCGGCAACGCCCGCATCGCTTGCCTAGCGGCGCGCCTCATGTTGGCAATTCCATTGCCGCATAGCGTCGCCGCCTCAATTGGGTGGTCACCTCGACACCCTCGACCACCTATCTACCTTCCCCGGCCATATTGGAACTCGTCGCCACCCAGGACGGCTGGATTTCTTCCCTCACCACCGTCGCCCTTGTTTTCGCCGCCATCCTCTGTTTTTGGCCATTTACCACCCCAAGCCAACATCCACACACATGATATTGACCCTACACTGATCAAAGAAGAGAGTAGGATCATCTTCCAATGTCGGAACGACCGTCACCACCGATTCCCAGCGAAACCTCGCCTGTTCTTACCCATCTCGCCGAAACAGGGACTCGGCGGCAAAATTAAACTTTAATTTCTGTTTAGTTTCTTTCTTGTTGATTTTAAACTTTAATCCTCACGATTATAAAGCTTATTATCAACTTAAAATATGTATGCAAGAAAATTAACAAGAGGGGAGATAGAAAGAATACCTAAGCAAGGAAGAAGATACGCCGGTAAGGAAGAGGAGAAGAGAATGCGAATGAAGGCTAGGGTGAAGGACGTCCTTTATAAAATGAAATGACGGCTAGGTATGTGGAAACACACCAACACCCGTATTTTGTCCTTTAACTGGGTAATTGGGTCAAGAATAAAATATTTAACTGGGTAGAGAATATAATATAATTAATATTAATCTTAACGTTCGATCCTTCCCTGCCCGAGTCGAATATATTAAAATTTTCTTCTTCCATGGTCTTTACAATGTCTGTGACCCATTCATGACCCGGATTTGAATTGGCACACCATGCACCACGAGCAAATAGGTGCACGCAAAGAGAAAAGGAGAGCTTGAGCATGCCATCCAACCCAGTTCGATATTTATTTGTTTTGAACTAACCCGAAGTGTTCGCGTTCAGTCCATTAGAAATCTGAAAATAATTTGAAGAAGCTTGGTAGACCTCGGATCGAGGCAAAACTTACTACCCCACCATTTTTGGACTCTCTGGATGCAGTGGGGGTTTGAGGATTTAAAGACTGGAAAGGGACAAATCATGGAATTGAAGTCAAAGATCTCAAAGGCAAATTTATTTAATGGCGGCAAAATTCACTAATTTGTGTGAAGTGTAAAATCAAAGGAGAATTAGTGGATTGTGAGTACCAATCTACTGTGGACTAATTTAGGGATTCAAGTTAAACCCTAAGGAACCATGTAAAATTTCCTATGTACTTTTGTGTGCTTGTGATATTTGCTATTTTTATCGTACTATCTCTTTGTGCGGCAAAGGCCGCTCAGTCCCACCAAACTCTCAAACCCGGATCAAAAGACGTAAGTCTGCAGGGGCAATGATCCCGCGCCCAAATATAAGCTTGGTGACTCCACTGGGGACCATCGAGAGGTAGCAATGCAGTTTGAAGAGATAGTGTGTACAAAAATATGCCCCCAAGACAAAGAATTTTGAAAGACAAAAGGCGGTAGTGAAGGAGAACCTTCCAACGCACTTGCAACAAATCAACCTGAAATACAAGTACACTCACCTAAATGTGGGCGAACAGCCACCCTACAACATGGAAACCCAAACTCGAATGAAGAACTTTGAGAATGGATTAGACAACTTGAATCGGCACTTGACAATGCACTCGGCTTAAATAGGAGAGCCTTGCGTCAATGGGGAAGTGCATCCAAAAGAGAAGATGCCAACCTAGCAAACCGGCAAAGTCCAGATGAAATGGACCAACCAGCCAACCAACTGATAACAAGCATTCTTACTCTACCACAGGAAAGGCCTTTGACGACTGCCCCAGACCAACGTGGATTTTCAAACATCCCTCGAGTAAATAACATGTTTTCTCATGTCTTCTGGATCATCTCACAAGCATTCCCTTTGATAATTTCATTGTTTGAACCAAGTTGGATGCAACACTATCCCACTATGCAACCAAGTCAGACTAAACATAGTCCACTCCCACATTCAACATAGTTTCCATGGCCACCTCACTACCAGCTACCATACCCATACCCATGGTACTACGACTGCTATTCCCCAATCTTCGGTTTCTATGGCGTTTCTGCCACTGATTACCACCATGGTGCCCTTCCTGACAGCGCCACCTTTGGTGTCAATGGTTCAACCATCAATTTCTGACACAATAGCTCCACTACTAGTTAGTTATCTCTCCATCAATGTATAATACAATTGTTTTAGTAGCATCGGTTACACCAATTGTATCTGTTCAAGATGCCCGCTTTGATGAGTTGAAAGCCGCAATGGATTGTGACGATCCCGCCAAACCACCGGGTATTACTTAAAAATATAATTTGTTGTAAACATAGCATTCTAGAACATGAATTGTAATACTGCAAATAAGTCTAGAATTTATAAATCATAACAATAAAACATGTTCTGATAGCATATGACAATATATAAAATAACCGTCCCACTGTCTCGGACCATTTCCCATAGCCACAATTATAACACAAGAGGGTAAAAAGAAGTCCACTTTATTATCAATTCACCATACCTAGGTCGGTAAAAGAACCACCAACCACACTTCTATTCTTCACCATCCTCCATCAGTGTATAAAATTTTGAACTTATTTATTTTCATTATGCTATTTAGGTTCGTCGCTTGTGATTTTTTTACACGATTATATATTAATAACCCATTTTCTACATTATTCACTCGTTATTAAAATAATCACTTTATTTACTTAATATTAACTTTGATATGGTAAAGGTGAAATCTTTATTTTATTTTATCACCTATAACCATCCGATTAAATTTAATCGTTTGTTGTGCGCCGATTAATTATCAACCGTTTATCATTACCATTTTTTTGATTACTCGTGGCGATTTCGTACAATAATTAATTAGTTTAGTAACTTTACCCATAACCCATTAAAATGATTATTTTTAAAGATTTATTACGAGTTAGTATTTTTTAACTCGAGTAAATATCGAGTCAACCCATATTTACAAAACTACCATCTTTTTCTTCCCCAACGTTCCTTCTTCTCCTACCTTCTTCTTTGCACCAAAAATAGATCTGTCTTTCTTCTTCTTCAACCCAAAACCAGATCACGTCCTTCCCTAACTGCTTCCCTTCCCTAGCAATCCAATTGGAAGCCTAAGCTCGTGCATTACAGCAACTATCCAAGGCGAATCATGTTCTGCACCAAGGCGCCGTTATTGACCAGCAGCATCGCCAGGATTGCAAGGTGAACTCCGTCCAGCCAGCAGCACTGTCCAAGTGAGCACATCCCTTCTACCTGCACGACAACCCAACGTAGAGGCCAATTGCTGTGAGCATGCACGGCGTGATGCCTTGGAATCTTGTGAACTGGTATAGATCGCTTGCAATCTCGCCAAAATTCAGACCCGTCGGCCATGGCAAAATTCCAGTTTCCAGTTTAGTTTTAGTTTTTTATTGTTGATTTCAGACTTAATTTCTCATGTTTATCAAGCTTATTATCAATTAAAAAGAATATGCATGCAAGAAAATTAAGAAGAGGGAGATAGGAAGGATACCCAAGCAAGGAAGAAGCACCGGTAAGGAGAGGATAACTAGGCGGCTAAGGTGAGGAAGACGCCCTTACACCAAAAATGACGTCCTCTTTCAAAATTATAAAAATGAAAATGACGGCTAGGGTATGTGAAAACACCCCTACACCTGTATTTCATTTAACCAGGTAAATAATAAAATATATTAACCGGGTTGAGAATAATAATAATTCTCCATCGTTCGGTCCTTCCCAGACCGCATCAAATGTATTATTATTATTATTATTTTTCATAGTCTTTACAATCTCCCCAACTTAGAAATATTTCGTCCCCGAAATATTATAATGGCAACAGGACAATCATGATTAATTTTATTTCTTCAGTATCGGTTCATGCTATTACAATAATAAGAATCTTATGCCACAAATAGGCTAGGGTATTTCCTTGCCATTTCTTGTTCAGTCTCCCATGTAGCTTCCTCACCCTGATTTTTCCACAATACTTTTACCAAAGGAATTTCCTTGTTCCTGAGTGTCTTTATTTCTCTTGCCAGGATGCAAATCAGCTTTTCCTCGTAGGTTAAATTTGATTGTAGCTCTAAGTCTTCAAAATTTGTGATTATATGATCATCATCTTGTACATATTTCTTTAGCATTGACACATGGAAAACATTGTGTACTCCCACTAGGCTTGGTGGTAATGCTAGTCTATATGCACAATTTCCAACTCGATCCAGAATTGGGAATGGTCCTATGAATCTTGGCTTCAACTTCCCTGATGTTCTAAATCTGATCACCCCCTTCGTAGGAGATGTCTTTAGGTACACAAACTCCCCAACTTGGAACTCTAGGTCCCTCCTTCGAGTATAAGCATAACTCTTTTGTCGATCCTGAGCTAGCCTTAAGCCTTTGCTGAATGAGTTTCACCTTTTCAGTTGCTTCCCTCACCATCTCTGGTCAGACTATAACTGCTCTGGTAGACTCCAACCAGCACGATGGAGATCTGCAGGGCCTACCATATAAGGCTTCAAATGGTGCCATCCCTATACTGGCTTGGTAAGAGTTATTGTAGGTGAATTCAGCCAAGGCTAAGTGTTTCTCCCAGTCACCTCCCCAGTCAAGAATGCAAGCTCGCAACAAATCTTCCAAAGTTTGAATAGTCCTCTCACTCTAACCATCAGTTTGGGGATGATATGCTTGTACTCAGCTTGATTTGGGTCCCCATGGCTTTTTGGAAAGCTTCCCAGAAATGTGAGGTGAATAGGGGATCTCGGTCGGAGACTATCTCCTTTGGAATCCCATGCAACTTGACAATATTGTCGACATACAATCCTGCAAGGTATTCCGCAGTTCTCATTGATTTCATGGGGATGAAGTGAGCTACCTTAGTTAGTCGGTCCACAACCACCCATATGGAGTCATGCTTCTTCTGAGTCCTTGGGAGCTTTGCAATAAAATCGCATGTGACACACTCCCATTTCCAAGTTGGTATTTCTAAAGGTTGCAATAGTCCTCCAGGTAGTTGATGTTGGGCTTTGATCTGTTGGCAAGTCTAACACTTGGAGACAAAATCCACAACATCCCTCTTCATCCCAATCCACCAGTAGGTTCGCTTTAAATCTTGATACATTTTAGTAACTCCAGGGTGTATCGAGAACTTTGAGCGATGAGCCTCCTCCAAGATATTCCGTCTCAGTGCATCATCCTTGGGTACACACAACCTTCCTCTAAATCTGATCACACTATTGGAATCAGCTACGATGTCAAGAATCTTGTCCAACATTTCATTCAGCTCCTCATCACCCATTTGTGCTAGCTTAACACGATCAACTAAATCATTGGAAATAACCAAATTTGCCAGTAACCCTGTTAGTTACTCCACAGGGTTGATAGCCACCACTTCTGCTGACATGGCCCAAAGTCTAGCTAGTTGCTGACCTTTGTCCACCTTGCCCTTCCGACTCAACGCGTCTACTACCACATTCGCTTTCCCTGGATGGTATAAGATTTGGAATTCGTAGTTCTTCAAATATTCTATCCACCGCCTCTGTCGAAGGTTAAGGTCATTCTGAGTGAAGATATACTTCAAACTCTGGTGGTCAGTGAAGACTTCGAACTGGGCTCCATACAAGTAGTGTCTCCAAATCTTCAGGGCAAAAACCACTGCTGCCAGTTCCAAGTCATGGGTTGCATAATTTTGCTCATGATTCTTCAATTGACGAGAGGCATAGGCCACCACTTTACCTCCCTGCATAAGGACACATCCTAAACCCAACAGGGACGCATCACTGAAGACTACGAATCCTTCATTACCATTTGGCAGTGTCAAGACTGGTGCAGTTGTTAGACTCTTCTTCAGAGACTGGAAACTCTCCTCACACTTACTACTCCATTCAAACTTGACTCCCTTCCTTGTGAGTTTGGTCATCGGCGATGCTACTAAGGAGAAGTCTTTAATGAATTTCCTGTAGTAACCCGCTAAGCCAAGGAAGCTTCTGATGTCAGTGACTGACTTGGGTTGTGGCCAATCAGTGACTGCTTTCACTTTTGATGGATCCACTGCAATTCCGGCCTTTAAGATAATATGACCAAGGAAGTTTACCTCCTTCAACCAGAATTCACACTTTGAGAGCTTGGCGAATAGTTGATTTTCTCTTAGAACTTGAAGAGTAATGGACAGGTGCTTCACATGCTCTTCTTCATTATTTGAATAGACCAGAATGTCGTCCACAAACACGATAATAAACTTGTCCAAGTATGCGTGAAATACTGTGTTCATGAGTGACATAAAGGCCGCTGGTGCATTTGTTAGACCAAAAGGCATGACCAAAAACTCATAATGTCCATACCGAGTTCGGAAAGCCATTTTCTGTATATCTGACTCCTTTACTCACAACTGGTGATAACCAGACCACAAGTCTATCTTAGAAAATACTCCAGCTGTTTTTAGCTGATCAAACAAGTCATCAATCCTCAGTAAGGGGTACCGATTCTTGACTGTCACTTGATTGAGTTGTCGATAGTCAATACACAACCGAAGTGATCCATCTTTCTTCTTCACAAAAAGAATAGGGGCTCCCCAGGGTGAAGTACTTGGTCGGATGAAACCTACCTGCAACAACTCTTCTAGTTGACTCTTTAACTCCTTAAGTTCCGCTGGAGCCATGCGATAAGGTGCTTTAGAAATTGGTGTTACTCCAGGTGCTAGGTCAATGGCGAACTCCACTGCCCGCTTAGGAGGTAACCCTGGAAGTTCGTCTGGGAATACATCGGGAAACTCTGCTACCACAGGAATCATGGACAACTCTTTGGGTTTTGACTTAGACTCAACTAAGTTAGCCAAAAAGGCTTTACAACTCTCACCCAACAACTCGACGTCAATGGAATGTGTTTTTTTTTTTTTTTTAATGGATTTCCACCCGGTAAGATGCTTCCTCCCGAGAGCATGCATGTTGCCAACCTCACTTGATGGCGGTGGGGTACTGACAGAGCCCTAAAAGCTTTTTCGGTAATGTCTATCCAGCTCTTCCGCCTTTATTGGATCGATCCCTCCAATAAATACCTCAGCTCCATTCTTCCTGAACTTTTCCACAGTGTAACGGTCACTGTCATCAATAGCTGGCGGCACCACTTGTCGGACTACCGGTGGCATTGGGTTTGGATACTCCCCTCGCTCGCTCGGGTTTGCTAACCCTGCCCGTCCTTGGGCACCTCCCTGACCACCATCTGAGGTGATTCTGGGACCCGTTGCTGAGTTTGAGGCTCCATTCCTTGCTACCACTCCCGGTAACCGCTGAACTATAATCTGTACCACATAATTTGTATTTGCTGATGCCTACGCCAGTCCCTATATGGCTGTCAGGATCTAGGCCAACACATTCTCTGTGTTCAAATTTGACTGAGTAGATCAGTTCGACTGTCTATGAGTGCCTGCCATCTGAAACGTCGAAAATTTTTCATCTATATGTTCCTTTTTAGTTATGACTTAGGTTTATTAGTGGATAAATTTGTTGATTAATAACATAAAACATTGGGAAAAGATAATTATTGGACTTTTCAACAAGGTACTTGAGTCATAATTTGTGAGCTAGTGGGAAACCGTGCTCTGATACCACCTGTAACGACCCGCCTGAACCAGACTGGATGTTACCTAAAATATAATTGTTGTAACACATAACATTCCAGAACAGGAATTGTAATACTGCAAATAAGTCTAGAATTTATAAATCATAAAAATAAAACATGTTCTGATAGCATATGACAATATATAAAATAACACGTCCCACAGTCTCTGACCGTTTCTCATAGCTACAATTATAACACAAGAGGGTAAAAAGGAAGTCCAATTTATTATCGATTCACCATACCTAGGTTGGTAAAAGAACCACCAACCACACTTCTATTCTTCAGTCCAAAGTTGCTCACCTGCGGAGGCAATTCCACATTAGTAATAAAACCACTAAGCCACATAATTAAATGAAACAAGTCAATAAAATCCCTATTATCGTTTCAAGAGTCTTTTAGTTTTTATGAGCTTATGCCGAGCTTGTTATATGCTGGGAGGGGTGGCCACCCCATCCAGCTACCATCCCATGCATGCGGATACACGCTACGTGGTCCATGGCCTATAGTTATCCGATATTTTCTATTGATTCACTCTCTCGGTATCACAAGTGCATAATGAGCCGTCTTGTGCCATTGCGCCCTATCACCCGTTTCAGCATGGGGATAGGTGTTCAATCTTTCAGGGGGTGCTGCTTTGTGTAGAATTGAGTCGACCTCGGTTGCGTTCCGGCGCATGGTGGTCAGATACTCAAGTTGACCAAGACTCCCACATAGTAATTTTAAGGGTGCGGCCCCGTGTCAGACTGAGTCAATTCCTTGACCCCGGTTGCACTCGGTGCATGGTGGTCGAATCTAGGCTCAGGCCGACCAGGGTTGCCAACAAGGGAAAATACAACATTTCAAATAATTATACGGATCTGGATAGTTCGTAAGTAACTGCAACTGTGACTAACGATCCTAATCTGAACGAGAACATAAAATTATACATAAGTATAATTTTATTTGAGTAGAAATGCATGCAACTAAATGACTAATATATATATATATATATACATAATATAATATATATATCACTATTAAAATTCAACAATATTAAATATTAAATTATTCATGTGATATAACCATTTAAATCCTACTTTACATTTTAAATTTATTATCTAAATCATAATTCACACTTCACTAATGATAAAGTAATTATTAATTTATAAACAAGTATTTAATTATTATTATTATTAGTATATTTTCTTTTGAGATAATAATTACATAACCACGATCTTGATGATTTAGTTTATGGTTATAATTTTTAATCGCTATCCTTATTCATAGCAATTTAATTAATTAAGTTGTACGATTAAATTATTTAAAATAATTTGTATTATTCTAATTCAAAAATATTATTAATACAATTATTTTAAATTATTCGACTCAATAAAAGTTTCGAACTTTATTTATTTTCATTATGCTATTTAGGTTCGATCGCTTGTGATTTTTTACACGATTATATTTTAATAACCCATTTTCTACATTACTGACTCATTATTAAAATAATCACTTTATTTACTTAATATTAACTTTGATATGGTAAAGGTGAAATATTTATTTTATTTTGTCACCTTATAGCCATCCGATTTAATTTAATCGTTTGTTGTGCGCAGATTAATTATCGACCGTTTTTCATTACCATATTTTTTTACTTACTCGTGGCGATTTCATACAATAATTAATTAGTTTAGTAACTTTACCCTTAACCCATTAAAATGATTATTTTTAACAGATTTATTACGAGTTAGTATTAATTTTTAACTTGAGTCGGTATCGAGTCAACCCATATTTACAAAGTTGCCTTCTTCCCAA
>JAURVB010009333.1:0-22711 GCA_033002965.1 Piper betle
GTCATACAACTTGTTAAAAAAGGTTTTGAATGGTCCCCTTGCAAGCCATTCTAGGTATAGGAGTAATATTGCTGGTGGATCCTAATGAAAACCCCCACTCCATCAGAAGTTGTGATTTTCTATAAATCCATCCATGGAACTACTCCATTATCTTACATATTGTAACACCCAGCCCGGAAAACCCAACACTAACCGGGGCTACCTAATGAGTAGACCCAAACCAACCCAACAAAAGAGCAAGTTGGGTTTTCCTTAAAAAATTAAATAAATTGCATAGCATGCACACTAGGAGGCAATAATTATTTATAAGGCAATAACTAAATTTATTATCAAACACAATAAATTGTTCAACTAATAGCATTCAAATAATAATTGTCCAAATCCCAAAAACCTAACCATGTTCCACTACTGTGCAATATAATTTGCCAAGTCATATATATAATCAAATAACAAGGAAAAGTCCACTACTAAAGATAATAGATAGTCCATTCACTGAAGTACCCTCTATCCCTGCCAAGGCTCTCATCCCAAGCTAGTTCAAACCTTTAGAGGCAATTCCACATTAGTGATAAACCTACTAAGTGTGTATAACCAGAGTAAACCATTTAAACAATACAATTAACTATATAGGTTTACATCTAAACCTTCTTCTCGCAGAGTGGCCACCTGCGAGAGAATATTTTACCATATATGCTCATAAACGTTGCCCTTTCCCAAAGAAACAGTAGACCTATGTTCTCACACAGACTCCAGTCTTGAACCTAGGGACCTTTTATGTTGTGTAGTGAGCCTCATACTTTGGTGTGGTAAGCCTCACTTCACGGTCGTATATTTTAATCAGGTAGAAGATGCTCAACGCGTCACCTCTAGCGCCAATGTTGCGATGACACCCTTTACCACACTAATCAACGACAACTACTACTCATTTAAAATCCTAAAGGTTATACATACCTTGTTTCTTACATATAATCTTCCAATAGACTAGCTCTTAGACAACACCTAATGTAAAACCCCAGTTTCGGCTTAGGGTTTTACCCGATTTTAGTTTTGTCTAGTTTGGGCAATCTCGAGTCGGTTCGAGCGAGCTCGAGCCAGACTAGTTTTCAGATTATGAGTATGGGCCCAGATGGCCGTATGAGCATGTTATAGTGGCTGAGTATGCCCGACATGCAGATGATAAGATCATGAGTTATCAGTGTATACTGAGGTATACAGATTTGTTTGTATATGTTAGCCAGGATTTTAGGCCTAGATCTAGGCCATTGCAGCATTTAGTATCCGTTTGGGATTTTTAGGGTATCTCATTGCATGCATCACAGGGATTTTGGACCATTGGATTGTGCCTCGTGGGCCCAGCTCGATTGCGTTTAGGGTTTCTGAGGCCCATTTACCCTTCTTGCCTCGATTCCTGCCTATAGAGTCAATTTCAGGACTCGAGTCAGTTTCGAGTTTAGACGGTCTCGATCCTAGTTTTTAGTTCATATGTATATTGCATATACCCATAGATGGGTCCCACTAAACCACGAGTTGTCAGACATTTAGATCGTGACATGTGGGAAGATCTGAGCCGCCCACGTCAAATCTGGCTACACCATATTATTTCCCGGATCTTCCACAATTTCATTGTGTTAATGCCACGTTGCAGCTCGGCTTCCTATTTGTACCCCTCAACGCCACCGCCTACCGCCACAGTTGCCCAGCCCGGCAAAGAAGTTTTTCTTGCCAGTTTTCGCTGTCGCTGCCACCATTTGGGCCGTTATCCGGTGCTGGCGAGCTGCCTTCGGCCTGTCCGACCACCTGACATGTTCACCTTGTGGAGAACTTCATTTTGAGACCACCCACGACCACTGCTGTGGCCACGATCACCGCCATCGACGTCGCCCCATCCGAAGGCTATTCGTGCCTTTCCGGCCGATTTCTGGCTAGCCACCAGCCAGCCTCCACCAACCGCCACCGCCATCTTGGTCCTCGTCACATGGGCTGTCGATCCCGATCGGTGGTGACCCCAGCCGCGCCGCCATCAGCATTTTTGGCGACGGGCAACGACCTGCCCCGTCCGGCCCGTTTGCCCGTGATCAGCATCCGTCGCCTGCGTCGTGTCGCACGTCCGCTTGGCTAGCCGGCTGCCAGCCACCAGCCCATGTCCGAGTCCACCCATCCTGTTCAGGTACGCCCAGCCAACCCAGCCCATTTTCTAGTCCGGGTTGGTTTAGCCCTTTCGGTTTGGTCTAGTTCAGCTTGGTTCGGTTCGGTTCAGCCCATGTTTCGGCCGTGTTCTCGACTGTTTTTAGTAATTTGAGAACCCTGACATTAGTTTAGATACATATTCACATTGTTTAGCATGTTTGGATGTTATGAGTACTTTTCATTTTTTAATTATGATATATATATATATTTATTTATTTATTCATGATCATTAATTTCTTATTATTTATATATCTGTTACTTATGATGAATGATTATGTGACTAATTATTGTTATTGATAATGTAAATATTTATTGATATTATTTTTGTTCATGTTTATCTTATTTTATTTAATTAATTAATTATATATTAATTATTTCTTACTCGTGTTATTATTTATACGTATTTAGGCGTATGTTCGTATATTTAATATTTATATTAATATTCTTCATAATTAATTAATATTAGTCATTTAATTAATTATTTATCTATTGGCTTATTTAATTATTTATTTGTTGGTTTATTTCATTATTTATATGTTTACTAATACGAGTATATATGATATTTACTCGTGTTTAACCGTGTATTTATATAGTATAATTATCTTTATATTTTGTTATTAGAGTATTATTTAGGCTCATGTCTTTATTATTTATCTAAATATCTATGAGTGGATTTCTTGTTTATTTATTTATTATTTATTATTAGTATGTCTCGATTTGCGTGCCACATGTTTAGTTTTAGGTTTGTTAGTACTATTTTCTTTATTAGGATGTATTGATGATATGAAAACATACCACGAGTATGCATCATATATAGATGTTAGTATTTTACTTAGTAGTAATTTTTGATATAGGTTTTGGAGTTTGAGCTCGTCTAGATGTGCATCTATGCTTGGAGTGTAAACCCCATTTCCGTGTTTGGGTTTCACTACCCGATTTTAATTTTGTCTACTTCGGGTAGTCTGAAGTCGATTTGAGCAAGTTTAAGCCAGAACAATATTAATAATATGAGTCTGAGGCTCAGATGGCCATAGAGTATGTTATAGTGTCTGAGTATACTTGACATGCATATGATATTTCAGATATGATGCATGAGCATGTGTTATCAGTGTATACAGAGGTATACAGAGCTATTTGTATGTGTTAGCCAGGATTTTAGGCCTAGATCTAGACCGTTGCAGCATTTAGTATTCGTTTAGGATTTCTGGGTATTTCATTTGCATGTAGCATAGGAATTTCGGATCACTGGATATTGCCCTTGTGGGCTTAACTTGATCGAGTTCAGGGTTCGAGGCCTATTTAACCTTTTTGCCTCGAATTCCACCTATAGAGTCACTTTTACGATTCGAGTCAGTTTTTACTTTGGACGGTCTCGATCTGAGCTTTCCGTCCAAATATATATTGCACATACCCATAGGTAGACCCCACTAGGCTACGAGTTATCAGATGTCTGGATCGTGCCACGTGACATAATCTGAGCCATCCACTCAGCGTTAAATTCACACGCCCAGCTATTTTTACTCCTATTTTCAGAGTTACACCCCTACGTCGCCGCCACTTCGGCTTGCCACCAGCGACACCCTAGCCTTCCTCCGGCCATCGCATCGGTATGTTCGTGACAATCTCACAGCCGGCTATCAGTTTGTACCAACGATTGCCATTAGAGCCGCCATAGTCGACACCGGTGACGGTGTTTTCTAGAGTTGTTTTCGCCACTGCGACCACCTGTTCGGACCGCTTTCTGGCTTAGGTGAGTGTCCTCGGGCGAAGTCGACCACCCTTACCGCGTCCCCTTGCCGAAATCTACAGTTTGGGACCGACATTGACCTCCGCTGTGGCCACGCTTGCACGACGGCATTTTTGGTTGTTTCGGCCATTTTTTGGTCAGACACTGCCGACCGTCATCGTAAATTGGTTCATCTTGTTGAGTTTAACATTTTGAGACCACCCACGATGACCACTGCGGCCGCAATTGCCACCGCTGACGTTACTGCGCCCGGCAGCAATCCACCCCCTTGTTTGCTCTTTTTCGGCTAGCCAGTGGCTGAAATCCGTCAGTCATCACCAACACCACCTTCACCTTGACGCCACCTTCTGATCCTGACTAGTGGCGATTCCAACCGCACCGCCGTCCACATTTTTTGGCGACGGGCAAGGGCCGCCCTGCCCAGCTCGTTTGCCTAGTTTGCGACCCGCCTGCTCGCGACCGCGTCCACCTCCCTGTGATTGCATTTGCCTGGCCATGTTTGAGTTCACCAGCTGAGCCCGATTTCATGTCAGTTCATGTCCCCCAGTCTAACCTAGCCCAGTTTTCAGTGAACCCATACCAAGTTGATTTAACTCTTGTTTGTTATGGTTCAACTCAGTTCGGTCTGGTTCAACTCATTTTCAGACCGTTTTCGTCTATTCTTGAGCCGTTTTCAGTAAGTCGAGAACTTCTATATTAGTTTGATGCATATTCACATGATTTAGCATGATTGGATGTTATGATAATTTTTCTTTATTTATTGTTTTATTTAATTATTTATTTAATTCAATTCATTATTATTTATTATTTTTTATTTATATGTGTATCATATATGATAAATGTTTACATGATTATTTGTTATTATTAATATTATATTTACTTATTAATATTAGTCTTATTATGTTTATTAAATTTTATATATTTATTTATTTATTTATTTGTTCGTTATGTGTATGTTATTATTTATTTGTATTTAATTATGTATTCTTATATTGTATGACTATGATATTATTACTATTCATGATTAATGAGATATTAATTATTTATTTATTTATTTATTTATTTATGAATTATATTTATTTATTTAATTGTTTATATGTTTACTAACACGAGTATATATGATATTTACTCGTGTTTACCCATATATTTATATAGTATAATTATATTATTATTTTATAATTAGAGTATTGTTTATGTTTATGTATTTATTATTTATCTAATTATTTATGAGTGTATTTGTCTTTATTTATTATTTATTATTTATTATTATTATGTCTCGATTTACGTGCCACATGTTTAGTTATAGGTTTATTTAGTATTGTTTTCTTTATTAGGATGTATTGATGATATGAGCACACACCACAAGCATGCATCATATAGAGATGTTAGTATTTTACTTAGCAGTGGGTTCTGATGTAGGTTATCGGAGTCCGAGCTCACCGTAGATGTGCAGATACGCTTGGAGCTTGGACCATAGGTCCATAGGACTCTCCTCTCTGCTTGACTCCTTGCGTGTCGAGTTTAATCGTGTTTTATACGTAGGATGGCATCGGCGGCGTTTTATTGCATCCCTCCGATGTCGGGCCATTTAGCTGTGTTTTCTACGCATGTTTAATAAAACTACAAGGATGAGATCCCTTGTTGGTTTTCGAACTAAAGCTCCAGAAATATATGATACAAGCCTCTTTCCTAAGCCTATTATATAAGTACGCGCATTTTTATGGATTTCACGAATAAGAGAGTGAGCGGTATGGAGATATGTATGAATCGCACTAGTACTCCTTCAAACCCTGAGGTAGTGCGGTGTATGAGGGTACTGCGTAATGCAGCACATT
This sequence comes from Piper betle, assembly GCA_033002965.1. Lineage (NCBI taxonomy): Eukaryota > Viridiplantae > Streptophyta > Magnoliopsida > Piperales > Piperaceae > Piper > Piper betle. The sequence continues at coordinate 5,770 of JAURVB010009333.1, forward strand.
TCCAGAATTTGTGGCACTAACTTAACTATTCCTTTTGCCACTCGAGTACCGTGGCAGGTGATATGGAAGATGTGAGGGCGTAAGCGTTGTATGTATGAATATGATTATGAGCCGTGCATGCGAGCCGACACTTGCTTAAGTATGTTTGCTTACCGCCCAGTGTGAGGCAATCTTAAAGTTTCATAAGTTTTCGTGGGTAATGGAATACCCATTTGCCAGTTTGTATTAGTTATTTTTTGGACCAGTAACATTCGTTACTGACGTTTTTCATATAATATATGTAGGTTTTGCAAATCCTGAGTCGACTTTGGTGGAAGGATAGATAAACGCTACACACACTTGAGCTCAGTGCAGTTATTTACTTTCTTACTTTTATTTATGTTCGATGTGTTTTGACGCGTATTTAATAATGTCTTCCATTCTCATGACACTAAGAAGGTTGTTTCGATCTATTTTATCGATCGAGTCGTACCGACCGACAACTTTAAACATGACTCGACTCGATCGTAACATTTCTGATTCGGTTCTTAAGTGAACCGAAATTGGGGTGTTAAGCATGGAACTTGGGCCATAGGTCCGTACGACTCCTCCCTCTCTACTTGACTCCTTGTGTGTAGAGTTTGATCGTGTTATATACGTAGGACGGCATCGGCAGACTTTTATCGGATCCCTCCAATGTTGAACCATTTAGCCGTGTTTTCTGCACATGTTTAATAAAACTATGAAGATGAGATCCCTTGTTGGTTTCTCAAACCTAAGCTCCAGAAATGTATAATACAATCCTCTTCCCTTTGTCCTATTATATAAGTACGCGCTTTACGAATTTGACGATTAAGAGAATGAGTGGTAGGGAGATATACTTATGGCTGCACTAGTCTGCTTCAAACCCCGAAGTAGTGCGGTGTATGATGGTACTGCATGATGCAGTGTATTTTTCAGAATATGTGGCACTAACTTAATTGTTCTTTTTGCCACTCGAGTATGTGGATGGTGATACGGAAGGTGAGCGTGTCAGCGTCGTATGTATAAATATGATTATGAGCCGTGTATGCGAGCCGGCACATGCTTAAGTATGTTGGCTTACCGCCCAGTGTGAGCCAATCTTGACGCTTCATAAGTTTCCTTGGGTAATGGAATACCCATTTGCCAGATTGTGTTAGTTATTTATCGGACCAGTAACATTCGTTATTAACATTTTTCATATAATATATGTAGGTTTTGGTAAATCCAGAGTCAGTTTTGGTGGCAGGAAAGATAAACGTTACACATTTGAGCTCATCGCAGTTATTTACTTTATTATTTTTATTTATATTTGAGGTGTTTGATGCATATTTAACAATGTCTTCCATTATAATGACACCAAGATTGTTCAATTTATTTCATCGATCGAGTTGTACTGACCGATAACTTTAAATATGACTTGACTCGATTGTAACATTTCTGATTCGGTTCATAAGTGAGCAAAAATTGGGGTGTTACAAGTTGGTATCATAGCCATATCTTGGTCTATTGAGATGGAAGATCTTTGTTTTGAGCCAAGTGTGTGGAGATGTCCTTAGCCAAGCCGACAAGTATTTCGCTTGGAGATACGTCTTCGCTTTTAGTGTGCCAAGGATTTGGACGAGCGATAGTGTCCAGATGTTAAATTAACAGAGGTGGAGTTGGATGGTGACCATATTGGATCATTTGCCCGTCTTTCGCATCTCACCACATCAGTCCTTCCTTAGGACATGGTGTAAATTGTGAGATAGAGTGATAAGAGATAACACAAGTAGGGAGCTTGGAGTATGGAGATATTCACGTAGTTACGTGACACCTTTGAGTGGCTTATAGAGATCCATTAGGCATAGTTTGAGGCCTACTTTGGAGAACTTGGACCTTCAGACAAATCCTTGTGCATGAATGATGTGGTCATGACAGTGGAGCCACTGAGGTAGTTGGAGCACAGATGAGTGTTTGGACAGATGACTTGAGATGGACCACTTCGAGGAGATAGCAGTGGATGAGGATGAATAGCGAGGTGGATCTATAGTCTCATGGACACTTCACCGCCTCCCCTCTTCCACTAGTGTATGTTTGTCCCAACAGTGTTGTTGGTTACTCTTCTCCCGACAAAGGCATGAAGACATCGAAGATGAGCAAGACTACCTTTGACTACAGATTTAGACGGTTGACCAGATATCACTTGATCTGCCAGGGCCAGATCAGTGATGGTTGTTGAGAACCAGTCATTGTTTGTATGAGTAGTCACTCTTGATTTCAGGTGATACGTGTAGGCTCAGCATTGGATCACCATTGTACGTGTCATTACTATGATCCAGACACCCTCTGGATAAGGCACACATGGTTGGATAGCCTAAGTCGAGTTGATAGTAGTTACCTTTGATGAGACAAACACATGGAGGAAGACATGCCAGAGATAGTAGTGGGTTCACAAAGTACATGATTAGAATCAGATCTTTAGCAGTTGGAAGCACAACCACCGTCCCAGTTGCCCAACCACCGTCCCAGTAGCAAAACCACCATCCGAGATGCACAACCGCCGTTCAATTTGCACAACCATCGTCGAAATTGCACAACCACCGACCATGATACACTACTGCTGAGCGAATGTGCACTATGCTATCTGTGATACACAACCACTGTCCGTATATTGCACTACCGCCAACCGAGTAGAGTAGTTATTGTGGAAGTATCGGCCAAGTAGTTACCTCACCCTACAGGAGGAGAACTACTTGAGAATGTTCTTAGCTTTGCACCGAGACTACATGTCACAACATTGAGAGTAGAGTTGGGTTAGAGATTGAGGATAAGATATAGCTACGGGAACATCATCTAGGTATAGGAAAGTTAGGCACAGTAGAATTATTTGGATGTGATGGAATATGATTTACTTCACTAGTTATCTTACATACCATCATCTTGACCTGACATCCTTAGGTGAGATGTGTATTGTAATATAGTGTTAGTGACAGTCTTATATGAATGCATATGGATAGAATCAGAGAAGCAAGGCAGTATGAACTCCAGATGGGATGGTCACAGTGGTCAGATTGTTTAGCCAACATGACAAGAGATGTATGACTTATAGCTAGGGTATACAGCTCAGATGATCATGCAGAGGTTTAGACATGTAGTCTAACCTCAGCCAACGAGAGGAGTTCAAATAGTATTAGAATTTTGGGCATACATAATGGGTTTAGCGAGGAAGCGTCCATTAGGAAAACATTGTTTTCCTTGTGCTTCGCCAGTATGATTAGGTCCTTACCTTGAGATGTAGGATTGAGCCTTTGCCCCGAGAATAGGAGGTACCTTTGTGGTACTATTTAATAGTTACAGTGCAGGTAATTGATGACAGACCAGTCTGAAGAAGCCAAATTCACCCAAGCGTGGGAGCGATGCAGACAGGATCTTCAGCAGACCATGCCACACTGCCCAGATAGAAGGACAACGGCAGTAGTCATGTGAGTCTATCACACTGAAAGCTTTGCTTGAGAGGCTACCACAACGGCAGTAGTCATGTGAGTCAAGATTAGTGATATAAATCAGTACGGGATGGCAGGTCACACACCACTGAAGAGCTGATGAGACACATGTCAAACCTCACTATGAGTTCCCGTAAACTTGAGGGGAGATAGTGATTCTTTGGGTCATTTGAACCCCATCCGTTTAGAAGCGCATGACTAGTATGGTATCGAGAAACATATGCCTACTATTAGTTGATTGAACTATAGCCACATAGGGGTTGTCTCTTAGTCTCGCCATTGATTAGCTATTCCATAGGCTGGCCACCTATGGCAGAGTTCAATCATGATGATCTTAGAGACAAGTCCATGGACCTACCTATATATTTGAGTCACCCAATATCCTACACTGAGCTTCATTATACCACTGTGACTTAGACAGAGATCCCCACATCACCATTGATATACATATCTAATAAAATTTTCTCAGCTTAGTGTACTCTCCCAGTACACCTAATTTCAGATCACGTGAGGATGAGACACCTAGTTAGAGTCTTAGAAGAGTGTGACCAGTTTTCTATGAGAGATCCTGTCTCTTTTACGTGACCATAGACATCAGATAGAGTCGAGTATATTTACACTGACCCTTCCAGATATATCTACCCTACCATTAGTTTCCTAGATGGTTGAGATGAGCAAACATTGACTAGTGCATGTTCCACAGACTAGATGCAAACTCTATAGTTTCACGCAGAGTATGTTTTCATACTCCTTGAGACACGTTGTACATGTATAGGTGTTCTCGCCGTCAATCCATCATAGAGAACCCCCTTCAGTAGCAGTTAGTCATGGTATACATAGCCACCAAAGCCATAGTATGCAGTAGAGTCATAGCCGCTATCTTTGTTCCATTATGGAACAGAGTGAGATAGTAGACTTGGGACTGAGTTAGCTAAGACCTAGTGAGTAGTCATGTTTCCCTTATAGGGACACCTGAGTTTTTGACCTATACAGCTCCTTAGCATATCCTTTATTTGGTACTAGAGTCCACTATATACTAGTAGGACTTGCAGGACAATCGAGTATAGCCGTAGGACCTAGTGTTGAGTGCCCTGAGGGTACACATAGTTGATCTGCCACATTGATGAGGATCAAGGAGACACAGGTAGATGTTAGGCCGCATACCTCGCATCAAGATAGTTTTTCCTGATGTAGCTTAGACTAGTACCCTGCAGTATTTTATAGTACATGCTTGACCACCCAGTCGACCTTTAGGGGTCAGCCTAGGTTTTTCCTGTCTTGATCATTGCATTTCAGTCACCATAGTTTGCAGTGACCCTAGTAGTTTTTCTAGTGAGATGACTCAAGCATGCATGGTCAGTCAAAGGAGAGGATTCGAGTATCCATGGTCAATCCAGCGAGACAATTTGAGCATGTGTGGTCAGTACAGACAGATGATTCTAGCATTTATGGTATGTTTTGTTAGATTATTCGAGCATGTGTAGTCTGTCTAGCCAGATTAGTAAGGAGCAAGTGAGCCTTGTTAGCATTTAGAGATCTAGCTTCATGTTGGTACGTTTGGACCGAGTGTAGCTAGCTTTCGAGGGAGAGCTACCAGTTTGACAGCAGGATGGCATCTTTAGTTGAGTCCTTCGATCGTAGTTTATGTAAGAAATTCAGAGGATGGAATTTTTATAAGGAGGAGAGGTGCTTAGGGTTTTACCTGATTTAAGTTTTGTCTAGTTTGGACAATCTCGAGTCGGTTTGAGCCAGACTAGTTTTCAAATTAAGAGTATGGGCTCAGATGGCTATATGAGCATGATATAGTGGCTAAGTATGCCCAACATGCAGATAACAAGATCATGAGTTATCAGTGTATACGGAGGTATACAGATTTGTTGTATATGTTAGCCAGGATTTTAAGCCTAGATCTAGGCGGTAGCAGCGTTTAGTATCTGTTTAGGTTTTTAGGGTATTTGCATGCATCATAGGGATTTTGGTCCATCGGATTGTGCCCCGTGGGCCTAGCTTGATCACATTTAAGGTTTCAACGCCCATTTACCATTCTTGCCTCGATTCCTGCCTATAGAGTCAATTTCAGGACTCGAGTCAGTTTCGAGTTCAGATGGTCTCGATCTGAGCTTTTCATTCGTATGTATATTGCATATACCCATAGGTAGGTCCCACAAGACCACGAGTGTTAGACGTTCAGCTCATGCCACGTGGCAAGATCTGAGCCGCCCACGTTAGCCCTGGCTTCACCATATTATTTGCCAGATCTTCCATGATTTCACTGTGTTAACGCCACCGCCACTTTCGCTCGCTGCCGGGGAGTCTCCGGACCTCCCTGGCCACAGCACCAGCACCCTCGTGACCGTGTCGTGGCTCACTTCCTATCTATACCCCTAAATGCCACTGGTGCCACCGTAGTAGCCAGTGGCGACAGAGTTTTTCCTGTCAATTTCCGCCGTTGCCGCCATCGTTTGAGCCGTTTTTCGGTGCCGACGAGCCTCCTCCGGCCGGTCTGACCACCCAAACAGGTTCACCTTATCGAGATCTACATTTTAAAACCACCTACAACCACCATTGTGGCCACGATAGCTGCCATTGACGTCCCCGCACCTGGCGGCTATTCTGCGCCTTTTTGGCCGATTTTCGGCCAGCCACCTGATGACCTCCACCAACTACCACCGCCATCTTGTTCCTTATCATATGGGTTGTCGATACCGACAGGCGGTGACCCCAGCCACGCCATCGTCGACATTTTCTGACAATGGGCAACGACCACCCTGTCCGGCCCGTTTGCCCGTGATCGCATCTACCGCCCGCGTTTTGCGTTCGCTTGGCTGGCCGAATCCACCAACTGCCAGCCCATCTTTGAATCAGGTCTGGCCTGCCAACCCAGCCCATTTTCTAGCCCGATTTGGTTCAGCCCTTTTGGTTTTGTCTAGTTCAGTTTGGTTCGGTTTGGTTCAGCCTGTTTTCGGCCATTTGTCAACCTTTTTTAGTAATTCAAGAACCCTTACATTAGTTTATATGCATATTCACATTTTTTAGCATGTTTGGATGTTATGAATATTTTTCTTTATTTATTAATTATGATATTTATTTATTTTTTAATTTATTCATGATTACTAATTTTTTATTATTTATATATTTGTTGACTATGATGAATGATTATGTAACTAATTATTATTATTGATAATGTAAATATTTATTGATATTATTTTGTTCATGTTTATATTATTTTATTTAGTTAATTGATTATTATTAATTATTTCTTACTCGTGTTATTATTTGTATGTATTTAGGTGTATGTTTGTATATTAAATATTTATATTATTATTCTTCATAATTAATTAATATTAGTCATTTAATTATTTACTATTCTTTTGACTTATTTAATTAATTATTCGTTTGTTTATTTAATTATTTATATGTTTACTAAAACGAGTATATATGATATTTACTCTTCTTTAACAATGTATTTATATAGTATAATTATTTTATTATTTTATTATTAGAGTATTATTTATGTTCTTGTGTTTATTATTTATTTAAATATCTATGAGTGGATTTCTTGTTTATTTATTTATTATTTATTGTTAGTATGTCTCAATTTACATGCCACGTGTTTAGTTTTAGGTTTTATAAAACCCCAGTTTCGGCTTACGGTTTTACTTAATTTTAGTTTTGTCTAGTTTGGGCAATCTAGAGGCGATTCAAGCGAGCTCGAGATAGACTAGTTTTTAGATTATTAGTATGGGCCCAGATGGCTGTATGAGCATGTTATAGTGGCTGAGTATGCTTGACATGCAAATGAAAAGATCATGAATTATCAGTGTATACTGAGGTATACAGATTTGTTAGCTAGGATGTTAGGCATAGATCTAGGCCGTTGCAGGCTCAGTATCCGTTTGAGATTTTCGGGGTGTCTCATTGCATGCATCATTGGGATTTTGGACCATTGGATTGTACCTCGTGGGCCCACCTCGATAGCTAGGATTTTAGGCATAGATCTAGGCCGTTGCAGGCTCAGTATCCGTTTGAGATTTTCGGGGTGTCTCATTGCATGCATCATTGGGATTTTGGACCATTGGATTGTACCTCGTGGGCCCAGCTCGATTGCGTTTATGGTTTCAAAGCCCATTTACTTTTCTTTCCTCGATTCTTGCCTATAGAGTCACTTTTAGGATTCAAATCAGTTTCGACTTTAGACGGTCTCGATTTGAGCTTTCCATCCACATGTATATTGTATATACCCATAGGTGGGACCCACTAAGCCACCAAGTTGTTGAATGTCTAGATCGTGCCACATGGCAAGATCTAAGCTGTCCACTCAACCTTATCTTTGGCTCGCCTATGGCCAGATTCCTCTGATTGACACCACCAGCAGCTCTGCTGTTGCCCCCTCCGCCGATCCCGACCGGTGGCGACCCCAGTCGCGTCGCCGTAGGCAGTTTTTGGTGACAGGTAACAGTCGCCTGATGTGCCTGTTTGCCCATCTTCTTATTCATGTTCGTATCTGCTGCCCACATTAGTGCCTGCTGGTCATGCTCGAGTCCGCCAACCCATGTCCATGTTCGTGTCCATCAGCCTAGCCAACCCAGACCATGTTGACTTAGCCCAATCCGGTATGGTTCAGCTCAGTTCGGTCCGGTTCAGCTCGGTTGGGTCTCATGCAGCTCAGTTTCAGCCCAATTTTAGCTATTTCTCGACCATTTTTGGCAATTCGAGAACCCCTATATTAGTTTAGATGAATATTCACGTGATTTAGTATGATTAGATGTTATGATTATTTTTCCTTATTAAATGTTTTATTTATTTATTTATTATGTATTTGTTATTATTACATATTATATTTACTTATTAATATTAGTCTTGTTATGTTTACATGATTATTTGTTATCTATTTGTTTGTATGTTTGCGTGTTTGTATGATACTATTTATTTGTATTTAATTGTGCATTCTTGTATTGTAATTATGATATCATTATTATTCATTATTAATAAATATTAACTATTTATTTATTTATTTAATTATTTAATTATTTATGTGTTTACTAACATGAGTATATATGATATTTACTCTTGTTTGCCTATGTATTTATGTAGTATAATTATATTATTATTTTATGATTAGAGTATTATTTATGTCCATGTATTTATTATTTACTTATTATCTATGACTGTATTTATTTATTTATTGTTTAATATTTATTATTATTATGTCTCGATTTACGTTCCACGTGTTTAGTTATAAATTTGTTAGCATTGTTTTCTTTATTAAGATGTATTGATGATATTAGCATACACCACGAGCAAGCATCATATAGAGACATTAGTGTTTTACTTAGCAATGGATTCCGATGTATGCTTCGGAGTCCGAGCTCGCCGTAGATGTGCAAATGCGTTTGGAGCTTAGACCACAGGTTCGTAGGACTCTCCCTCTCTACTTGATTCCTCACGTGTTGAGTTTAACCGTGTTTTATACATAGGACGGCATGGCGATGCTTTATTACATTCCTCCGATGTCGGGCCATTTAGTTGTGTTTTTTATGCATGTTTAATAAAACTATAAGGATGAGATCCCTTGTTGCTTTTCGAACTTAAGATCTAAAAATGTATGATGCAAGCCTCTTCCCTAGACCTATTATATAAGTACACGCATTTTTTACAGATTTCACGAATAAGAGAATGAGTGGTACAGAAATATGTATGGACCACACTGGTACTTCTTCAAACCCTAAGGTAGTGCGGCGTATGAGGGTACTGCATAATGCAATGCATTTTTGGTATATGTGGCACTAACTTAACTGCCTACTTTTGCCACTCGAGTACTGTGGCGGATAGAAGGTGTTAGGGCGTAAGCGTTGTATGTATGAATATGATTATGGGCCGTTCATGCGAACCAGCACTTGCTTAAGTATGTTTTTCAACCACCCAGTGTGAGGCAATCTTGAAGTTTCATAAGTTTTTGAGGAGTAATGGAATACCCATGTGCCAGTTTGTATTAGTTATTTTTCGGACTAGTACCATTCATTACTGGCATTTTTCATATAATATAGTAGGTCTTGCAATCTTGAGTCAACTTTAGCGGGATGATAGAATAACGCTACACACACTTAAACTCAGCGCAGTTATTTACTTTCTTTTATTTATGTTCGATTGTTTTGACGTGTATTTAACGGTGTCTTCCAATCTCCTAACACCAAGAAGGTTGTTACGATATATTTTATCGATCGAGTCTTACCGACCGACTACTTTGAACATGACTCGACTCGATTGTAACATTTCTGATTCGGTTCTTAAAGGAACAAAAATCGGGGTGTTACAGGTTTGTTAGTACTATTTTCTTTATTAGGATGTATTAATGATATGAGCACACACCACGAGCATGCATCATATACATATGCTAGTATTTTACTTAGTAGTGGTTTTTGATGTAGCTTTTGGAGTCTGAGTTCGCGTAGTTGTGCAGATACGCTTGGAGCTTTGGCCATAGGTCCGTAGGACTCTCCTGCTCTGCTTGACTCGTTGCATGTAGAGTTTGATCGTGTTTTATTTGTAGGATGGTATCGGGAGAGTTTTATCAGATCCCTCTAATGTTGGGCCATTTAGCCATGTTTTCTACACATGTTGAATACAACTAGGAGGATGAGATCCCCTGTTGATTTTCGAACTTAATCTCTAGAAATCTATAATACAAGCCTTTTCCCTAGACCTATTATATAAGTACGCAATTTTTACGGATTTCATAAATAAGAGAATAAGTGGTACAGAGATATGTATGGACCGCACTAGTACTCCTTCAAACCCTGAGGTAGTGCGGTGTGTGAGGGTACGGCGTAATGCAGCGCATTTTCAGAATATGTGGTACTAACTTAATTGTTGTTTTTGCCACTCGAGCACCATGGCGGGTGATATAGAAGGTGTGAGGGCGTAAGCGTTGTATGTATGAATAGAATTATGAGCCGTTCATGCGAACTGGCACCTGCTTAAGTATGTTTGCTTACCGCCCAGTGTGAGGCAATCTTGAAGTTTCATAAATTTCCGTGGTTAATGAAATACCAATTTGCCAAATTGTATCAGTTTTTATCGGAACAATGACATTCATTGCTGACATTTTTCTTATAATATATGTAGGTTTTGCAAATCCTGAGTCGACTTAAGTGGGAGGAAAGATAAATGCTACACACACTTGAGCTCAATGCAATTATTTACTTTATTGTTTTTATTTATATTTGATGTGTTTGATGTATATTTAACAATGTCTTTCATTCTTGTGACACTAAGAAGGTTGTTCGATCTATTGCATCGATCGAGTCGTACCGATCGATAACTTTAAACATGACTTGACTCCATCGTAACATTTCTGATTCGGTTCTTAAGTGAACTGAAATTGGGGTGTTACACCTAAACTACACCAACCGATACACTTCACACACTTGATCGCATGTCGACAACAAAATAATGATATACCATACATGCATGCTTCATCAAAGTTTTAATTAGAATTACAAATTGTGGGTTTTTCCCACATCGGTCGTAGAGGGTGTTGGTGATTTGTATATAGCTAATAGGAAAGTTTTAATCCTTTAGCTAGCTTTTAGATTAAGAGAGGTTTCTGACACCTATTGCAAGTTCCTTTTGAGAGCCCATCTCAAGAAGGTCATATATCACATATCATTCCATTAACAATATCCAACAATTGTAACAAAGAATTAAATAGCATTAAATAGTTATTTAATACCTTAACTGATAAACACTAAAATTGCTCTAGTGCCCACATGCTCTAATCCCAGTGTTCAGGTGCCTAGCAAAATGACTGAATGTTCAGATGCTATGCTTCCTTGCGTACAGACACTAGAAATTTTTATGCTTCTTAATTTTTCACAAATTTCAGATCTTTTTCATTCGTTTGTTAACAAAAATGAATTCTTTTTCAACCCAACAAACTCATATGATGATTCCAGACATAGTCACGATATATTTTCATCAAATTAACTATTCTTAACAAATCAACCATTATAGCATAAATTTCAAAGAATTTACAACTTAAAATCTATAAATCATGCACCAAACTTGTTCTAACTCAAATAAATCAACAAAGTATCATTCTTAAAGCTATTTAATAATTATATCTCACATAATTACACATATACACCATGTAAATTCTAGAATTTAAATGTTTGCCTATATTTCATGGGAATTTTCAATAAATTTAATTGCAATTCATGCACAAGAGCTCAAATCTTTTGAATTATTTGCCAAACAATCGTTCTCCATCAAATCTCATAATAGATCCATGAAAAATCTTATTCTATGACCTCCACAAATCAAATCTCATTCATATCCGTTATAATTCATGCATGTATGATATCCTAATCAATAAAAGATTTATATGTATAATGAGTAAAACACATAACAAAATGGAAAAGAAGAATTACCAAAACCTGAGCCGTCAACAAGAAGAGCGGAGAGAAAGAGCTACCGCGCAAAAACCTATAAGAGAGGGAGAGAATGATGTGAGAGGGGAAAGAGGGTCACCCTCCTTTATTTTCCCTACTGAACTTTTTACCCCTCACTAATTTTAATTGAACGAGCACCAAAACTCGAACCAAAAACTTCGAACTCAACCCAATAAAGAATCTTTGGGTCCAACTACATCGATTAAATAAATAATCCATTAAAATAAATTCTTAGCTCAGTCTTTGGTCTCACACATATCTTCCCCACTTGCCCACAACATACATTTCATTGCAAAAGGGAAATTATTTGCTAAGAACCCGCAACTAGAAATGCTGATATTAAACATTAGTAATATCTTATCCTTAATAGGGTTCTGATGAGTTTGTTCTTCTTTTGTTTTTCCCTCAACGGATTTATCACCATCATCCACTATTATCATTAATCCAATTCTTCTTCCTAATTTTTCCGCTCACATAAAACAATTAAGAAAGAAGAAGTATAAACGAAGAGGATATTACCTAACAAGTCCTCTATTAAATAGGTGCTAATACATAATACCATTGTTTTCCAAACAATAAAGGAAATATTATACTTAAGGAAATCCTACTCCGTAATGACAAAAGTCCAGCACAAGATCAACATAACCGGTGCATATTATTTTAGTATTACTGTATTATCTCATTATTTCTTCGTTCGCTTGCCTCCTTTGCTTTTTGGAATTTTGGGCAATTCTCTTGATATACCCACATTCGAAGGACTTCCTAGATCCCTTCATGCATTCACTGATGTGTACCTTCTTACACTTTCGGCAAGCCGGTCTGGGGTTATCCTCATTTTTTTACTCTTATCATCCACATCCTACTTGTTGTAGCTTTGTTCGGAATAGGAAGCACCCTCACTCTTATTCTTCTCGTTCTTAATGTTGTGCCCATATTGGTCAGCCAGCACGTCCTCAAAAACAAAACCAATTGTAACAGCCTCTGCGAAGGTTCCAAGTTTTTGTCTTGCTACATTTCCTTCAGTGCCAATCTTAATCCCCAAACAAATTTGCTGGTCCAGGGGTTTTTCCATAGAACATATCCCTAGTGCAAGCCTCTCAAGCGGAATAAATTTTTGCTCAAACTCTCAAACAATTAGGCTCTCCTGTTTAAGATTTGCAAAGTCGCTTTTTTTCTCTAACTTGTTCTGGATAGTATATACCATTGAATGCTTCAATGAATTTAGCCCAAGTAATGGTATCGAGTTGCCTCCCAAGAAAACTGGTTCTTTGAACAACTTCCCACTAGAAAGCCGCATCTTCTTCGAATACACATGAGGCAAGTCTAACTCAGTGAACTTTAGGTGCTTGCATTACCCTAAATGTCTTAAGCATATTTAGGGTCCAAGCCTCCACCTTATCAGGTTCAACAATGCTCTGAAAGGTCTTAGCACCATGTTTGATGAATTTCTTAAGAGTATATAGTTCAGCCACGGTCGGTACCACTAAAGGTCGAGGTGAATCGTCATTACTGGCTCTTCAGGCACTGGTGGGTCCTCATTCTGTAAAGGATCCACCAGGTTGTTGCACACCCTGATTCCTTGGTTTTTCCATAGTTGTTGGATAACAGCTTCGGTATCCTAAATGTTCTATGCCATATTGTTCACTACAACAGTCAGGTTCTCGATCTACCGTGCTAATTAACCCTGCTGCTATAACTGCTGGTTTGTGATTCTATGTGCCATCTGCACCAACCACTAAATTTGAGAACAAATTCTCCGTGAAACATTAGTTAAAACTTATTAATCTATCTTTTAGGAGATATAATACTCATAGGTTATTTTAACCAAGTAGGCATCAATTCAGTTTGACATGGACAATCAAACTCTGAGCTCTAATGCCAACTTGTAATGACCCTAATTTTCTAGCATGCATAAACCTACATTAGGGTCATTAATAGCGTATCATCTAATGCAAATACATACATGAAATTACAGTGGAGCCAATCGACACTTTGCTCCCATTAAAAACTAAATTATAAGTCAAATACATACATTTCATGATCATCGTGAGTACCTCTTGCAAAGCTACTGCAACTGTTGTACTAAACATGCAAACTGAATGTTTTTGTGATGCCCCAAAACCTTGTCTGAGCAATTTGTACCCGTAAGATTGAAAATTTGATATCTTTGTTTGTAAAAATAATAAAATTATGAAATTTACATGGGTAGAAACTATACTCTTCAAGCTTTTAAATCCAATAAAAATTACTCAATTCGGAGTTTGGATGATGGAGACATGATGTTGGTAAGTTAGACTGTGAAACAGCTTATGATAAAAGCGTGGAAATTTAGCTAAGTGTTAATAGGTCAATACGACCAAGCTGAAACTAGTATGAATTTAGTAATTCGAGAGGTTATCCTGATGACCTAGCTAATTTTTATGAAAGAATAAGTTAATATGGTATCCCGTTTACGAAGGTTTGAGCAAATGGCGAAGAATGAATAATTACTCGTGTATGTGCTAATAATTACTCGTGTTTAGTTACAAACTTATGAACTATTATTTATATTATGAATTCTTGATTAATGTATCATTTATTTATTATTATTAATTTATTAATAAATGTGTTTATTCATTTAATTATTTATTAACTAAGAACTTATATAATTATTATTCGCAATTTATTTACCTATTTATTTTCACGTAAATTTAGTAGTTATTTTTTTTGTTTTGTGTTTTCTCATGTTCCTATTATTTTATTTATTTTGTCTTTTACTTATTTGGCTCATTTTTCTTGGTTTATTTATTTATTATTTGACACCAAATTTATTATTTTAATAAAAATTTTGTGATGATAAAGACTTTTTCTAGTTTAAATCAAAATTTACTAACAATTAACTATTTACCGTTCGTCAAAACGGTCAAAATTTGGTAGTGGTAGGTGGTCAGAAAAATGGTAAATGATGCTTTAATCGTTAATGGTTGAGAAATTGGTAAATGGTAATGGTAAATGCCTTTGAGTGCACTGAAACTTCACTGATTGCATCCCTACTTATACTCTATATGTTCCGAACCTTTAGATTGTAAGCATTCAAGTCAAGCTACATAATTTTATTCCTCAATATCTCCATTAAGAAAGCCTGTCTTTTACATCCATTTGGCGCAACATCAAAACATAATAGGCCACCAATGCCATAATAATTCCGAACAAATCTTTCTTAGACATGGATGAAAACTGTCTTCTTATAGCCAATGCCATCGTTCTGAGTAAAACCTTTGGTTACAAGTATTGTAACACCCTGATTTCAGTTCATTTAAAAATCGAATTATAGAAATGTTACGATCGAGTCGAGTCATGTTTAAAGTTGTCGATCGGTGTACGACCTCGATCGATGAAATAGATCGAAATAACCTTCTTTGTGTCATGAGGAATGGAAGATACTATTAAATACACGTCAAAACACATTGAACATAAATAAAAGTAAGAAAGTAAACAACTGTGCTGAACTCAAGTGTGTGTAGCATTTATCTGTACTCCTACCAGAGTCGACTCAAGATTGTAAGACCTACATATATTATATGAAAAATGTCAGCAACGAATGTTACTGGTCTGAAAAATAACTAATACAAACTGGCAAATGGGTATTCCATTACCCACGAAAACTTATTAAACTTCAAGATTGCCTCACACTGGGCAGTAAACAAACATACTTAAGCAAATGCCGGCTTGCATGTTCGGCTCATAATCATATTCATATATACAACGCTTACGCCCTCACATCTTCTATATCACCCGCCACGGTACTTGAGTGGCAAAAGGAACAATTAAATTAGTGCCAAAAATTCCAAAAATGTGTTCCATTACGGAGTATCCTCAAGCACCGCACTACCTCATGGGTTTGAAGGGAGTACTTATGCGGTCCATATATATCTCTGTACCACCCATTCTCTTATTCATGAAATCCGTAAAAATACGTGTACTTATAAAATAGGCTTAGGGAAGAGGCTTGTATTATATATTTTTAGAGTTTAAGTTCGAAGATCAACAAGGGATCTCATCCTTGTAGTTTTATTAAACATGCGTAAAAAATACAGCTAAATAACACGACATCGGATGGATGCAATAAAACGCTGCCGATGTTGTTCTACATATAAAACATGATTAAACTTGAAACGCAAGGAGTTAAGCAGAGAGGAGAGTCTTATAGACCTGTGGTCCAAGCTCCAAGTGTATCTACACATCTATGGCAAGCTCGAACTCCGAAACCTACATCGAAACCCATTACTAAGTAAAATACTAATGTCTCTCATATGATATATGCTCGTGGTATGTGCTCATATCATCAATACATCGTAATAATGAAAACTATGTTAACAAACCTATAACCAAACTCATGGCATGCAAATCGAGACATATTAATAATACATTATAAATAAATGCATAAACAAGGAAATGCACTCATAATAATTAAACCAATAATAAATACATAAACATGAACTTAAATAATACTCTAATAATAAAAAAATAACATAATTACACTTTATAAATACACAAGTAAACAAAAGTAAATATCAACATATACCCGTGTTAGTAAACATATAAATAAATAAATATATAATAATTCAATAAATAAATAAACAAATAGTTAATACTAATTAATCATGAATATTAATATATATATATATATATATATACACACACACACACACACACAATTTAGTACACATAATAAGACTAATATTCATAAGTAAATATAATGTTAATAATAACAAATAATCATGCAAACATTCATCTTATATGATCAACATATAAATAAAAATAGATAAATAAATAAATAAATAAATAATTAAATAATTAAAACAATAAATAAAGAAAAATCATCATAACATCTAATCATGCTAAATCATGTGAATATGCATCTAAACTAATATAGAAGTTCTCGAATTACTGGAAACGGTGTAAGAACGGATGAAAACGGTCCGAAAATGAGCTAAACCGGGCCGAACTCGCGCTGAACCAGACCAA
>JAURVB010009334.1:0-25287 GCA_033002965.1 Piper betle
TGCACATCGAGAACGACTTCACGCCGGAGGAGGAGAAGGCGATTAGGGACAAGCACCCGTGGGCGTTCCAGTACAACAAGGTCGACGGCGCGCAAGGCGATGGTGCCAGTTCTTCGTCGACGTAGCGGTTTTTAGATGATTGAAAGTTTAATGCCTTGATTTTTTTCTTAAATAAAAAAATTTCTGAAGGGCCGGTCAGGGTTTTAGGGACAAGGTTTTGACTTGGGCTTTCTGAACACTCAATTTTTACTTGGTTAGGATTAACTCGTGTTTGTTTATGGTTTATATGTATAAATATATGTATGATAAATTCTGTTACTCGAAATGTGCTTTCTTACTGTCGAGATTATTCACTTTGGGGATCTTCATGGAAGAACTAATTTACCAAAGATAATTTCTGGGTTGTGATTTGGTCTGTAATCTGTCTCATTGCATCATTACGCTAGAATCTCTCGTTGAGTACCATTAGAGGTAGACGATGTTCCGCTTCAATGATCCGACACAGCCGTTTAGTTTAGAAATTAGAAGTCTAATAATAATCATCGACTCTTCTTTTTAGGAAGATCCTTGTAATTATGATTTAATTGAGGAGTTAAAGAATCCTAACCGAGACTATGAGTTCTCATTGTGTCTTTACGATTTAAAAATCCTACACTGGTCTTTATTATTGAAGATTTAACTGTGTTTGGGACTATCGTGAAGACCTTTGTCAATTTTGTATTGTTTGTCAATGTCCTGTGTGTTCCAATATGCGCGTAGGTGGACCTGCAAATTGGAACCTGGTCGTTACCTCTAATAATGTCTAGTGGAACCTGGTCGTTACCTCTAATAATGTCTAGTGCCCCAATTTTCATGGAGACAGTTTAAAAGATAGCTTTTGTGATAATTTGATCAACTAATTAGGGTACTTGGCATCCATATACCCAACTACGAGGGTACCAGCAAATTGCAACTCATGTTCTTTTGGGACCTTCATTGAATGGTCCTGCTTTTCAAGAATGATGCCTCTGTTACTCTCTCCTCGTTAATTGCTTCTTTCATAATTTTAACAAAAATTTTTCAACCAAATTCAGCTTTTCTTTCCTTCTCTCACCGTCTTCCTGTATTGACTGGGTCAAGCTAACTATCCATTTTCGTTGTGACTGGAGATATAAAATATTATATTTCTACATGGGTGATCAACCTGCCTAGTTAAACGCTCGTCATTCATTAAAGAAAAGTCTTTTTGAATATGAAGTGATTATTTTGATGACGGGATTTGATCTCCGAAGAGGGGAAGATTGACTCTCGTCTTTCTTTACGGACTTTACATTTTACATCTTAATATTTTTTTTCATTTGAATTTATCGGGAGTTAGTTTGTGTTTATCATAACGCGGAGGTTGGCGCCTTAAAAGCCTGAAACGTGGTGAGAACCCCAAAAAAATCTTGTGTTGCTTATAGTAATAGATTAAATATATAAAATTTAAGAATTTAAAATAGGTGTCAGACATATCTTACAACTATTTTATAATAGTATCTTTTAATTTTTCATAAAAGAAAAATATTTAAATCATCCAAAATAAGCCTATTTTAAGAGTAACAATTCTTAAAAGAGTAATTTTTACGCTATAATAACTAAAAAGATATTATAATACAAATCAAGTGATATAAACAAAAATTATAGAAGAAAATAAAAGTGTTAATCTCACGAAAATAGTCAAAAATAAAAATAATAAAGACTCAAAATAACATAATATCAGACATGTTGTGTAGAACCTAATCATAATAGATTATCATGTTTGATCCCTCCAAAAATAATTTGGCCAGTTGTTGACAATAATGGCTGAGAAGTTTCGATCGTCTTATGGAAGATCAAGAAAACCTATTCAAATTATAATCTTCTCAAGTATATCATCAAACTAGTCATATGCTATTATTTATTAATTGGTAGGATATTAATGAATTTATTAATTTAAGAAATTATTGAAGAATTGTTAAACTTAAAACAAGGCATGCATATACCTTTATTTGTAATAATAAAATGATAAAATTACAATTTAATTTATTTTTATTAATAAAAAATAAAAGATATTATTGTAAAATAGTTAGAGGACACATGGATTAATAACAAATATTTTTGTAAATAAGAAATAAAGTATAATTATGTAAAACTAGCTGCTTGCTCGAGTGGTGCAATTCTCAAATGATTTAGATCTTAACATAAATTAAATTGACATAGAATATAAAACACTATAATTAAAAACTTTTCTGGATATTTCTTTGTATTATAGTATATATTAATTTATCATAGTGTTATCTATTATATTTATTTTTAAAAATATTATTATATGATTATTTATTAATTAGACTATATTCATCAATTTATTAATTTCAAAAATCTGCTTAGTTAAGAATGATGAATTTAAAATAGTGGTTTAGTTTTAGATGATTTAAAATTTCTACTTCTACTTATAATAATTATAATTTAATTTATCGTTCAAAGAAAATTGTACCATAACTCTGTCTTTTTTTATACGTTTCCAGGCCAAATTTGGCAGAAGAGGCCGAATTGGTCTTTTCCTTAGTTGGTCAATTCGGTTCTATTTTTTAATTTTCACAAATTTAATTTAAGTACAGTATCGTCAATAATATTGAAAGTGACGAACATGAGCAACGCTCGCCTATCTTGAGACCCCCCGTACTCATGCTCGCTGAATGAGCAACGTCTGGTGCTCACGCCAAATGAGCACCGTCGTCGTCCTCTTTAGCCGCAATGTTGATTCATAGACCAACCTCCATCACAATTCCCCGTACTCATGCTCGCCGAAAGAGCATCGTCTTGTGCTCACGCCAAATGAGCACCGTCGTCGTCCTCTTTAGCCGCAATGTCGATTCATAGACCAACCTCCATCACAATTCCCCGTACTCATGCTCGCCGAAAGAGCATCGTCTTGTGCTCACGCCAAATGAGCACCGTCGTCGTCCTCTTTAGCCGCAATGTCGATTTATAGACCAGCCTCCATCACAGTTCCCCCGTACTCATGCTCGCCGAATGAGCAAACGTCTTGTGCTCACGCGAAATGAGCACCGTCGTCCTCTTTAGCCGCAATGTCGAATTATAGACCAACCTCCATCAAAATTCTCCTTAAAACTCTTTTGTGGATTGATCTTTATCTCTTAATTATTATACAAGTCTTTTAATGAGGCCATATATTAGGACAACGGCTCATTTGGCAAGATCAGCCAATATTTCCGGTTAGGCTCAATATACAACTAAAGAAGTACATATAAAGATGCACATTTATTTTTAAAATAATAAAATTATCACAAAAATATTTAATAGGTTGATGATTTAGTTTAAATTAATTGGGCCTTACAATCATACTAAACAAGCATTAAGAGAGCATAAAAGTAGCTATTACTTCTGAAGTTAAAATCTACACCACGGAGAGCCTTTCATGCTGTGCTTGAATATGAAAAGGTCGATGCCTAATGATACCCCGAATCCGGTTAGTTTGAGAACCGAACCGGAATGTCACGAGTTCCGATTAAGTCGGTTAACCTAAACTTTAACCCAAGTAGACTTATTTTCGGTGTCTTAATATGAAAGATATTTATCATTATTTATAAATGAATGTAGTGAACTCTAACATGCTACTACGTGCTACTACAATAATGACATGACAACCCGTTTACATACCAAAATAATTATGATAAAATCAATAAAAAAATTATTAAATAAAACGGATAAAATCTCCCCTAAAAGTGTAATTAGAAGTCACTCTATCAAATTAACACACACACATATATATATAAGTATATATATATATATATGTTCCGGCGCGGGTTCGTCCGCTGGTGCGGGTTAGAGTGTTCCCGCGTCGGGTTGGAAGGGTTCGGTGGGACCGAGGCGCCCTTGCCGCGCAAAGAGACAGCGTGATGAGACTAAAGAGTCACAAGTATCCAAGGGATGGCGATTTCCAATCCTAATTATTCATTTCCATAGACATATCATGCTTAAATGCATGAAAACTGCAACTGCAATGCTGCTTCAACTTCAGAAGGGAAAGATTGTCTTCCTCCTCTGGATTGCAATAACTCCTCCAAGGCGTCTCCTTCAATGGCGTCCTTAGTTGCAGCAGGGTGTATTTCAGCAATTCCTTCTTCAAGTCTCCTTCTTCAATTCAGCAAACATAGGTGTCCTCCTCCTAGCAGCAACATCAACCTTCAATGGCGACCTTAATTGCAGCAGGGTGGATTTCAGCAACTCCTTTAATCAGCAAGACAGCAACATGACATTTCCTTCCCCTTGCTTCTTCTCCAATGGCAGCAACAAGCAAGGATGGAGGAGTAGGGCGTCCTCCTCCTAGCAGCAACAAGCAAGGATGGAGGAGCTTCTTCTCCAATGGCAGCAACGAGCAAGGATGGAGGAGTAGGGCGTCCTCCTCCTAGCAGCAACAAGCAAGGATGGAGGAGCTTCTTCTCCAATGGCAGCAACAAGCAAGGATGGAGGAGTAGGGCGTCCTCCTCCAATGGCAGCAACAAGCAAGGATGGAGGAGCTTCTTCTCCAATGGCAGCAACAAGCAAGGATGGAGGAGTAGGGCGTCCTCCTCCTAGCAGCAACAAGCAAGGATGGAGGAGTAGGGCGTCCTCCTCCTAGCAGCAACAAGCAAGGATGGAGGAGCTTCTTCAATGGCAGCAGCAAGCAAGGATGGAGGAGTAGGGCGTCCTCCTCCTAGCAGCAACAAGCAAGGATGGAGGAGTAGGGCGTCCTCCTCCAATGGCAGCAGCAAGCAAGGATGGAGGAGTAGGGCGTCCTCCTCCAATGGCAGCAACAAGCAAGGATGGAGGAGTAGGGCGTCCTCCTCCTAGCAGCAACAAGCAAGGATGGAGGAGTAGGGCGTCCTCCTCCTAGCAGCAGCAAGCAAGGATGGAGGAGTAGGGCGTCCTCCTCCTAGCAGCAGCAAGCAAGGATGGAGGAGTAGGGCGTCCTCCTCCTAGCAGCAACAAGCAAGGATGGAGGAGCTTCTTCAATGGCAGCAACAAGCAAGGATGGAGGAGTAGGGCGTCCTCCTCCTAGCAGCAGCAAGCAAGGATGGAGGAGTAGGGCGTCCTCCTCCTAGCAGCAACAAGCAAGGATGGAGGAGTAGGGCGTCCTCCTCCTAGCAGCAACAAGCAAGGATGGAGGAGCTTCTTCAATGGCAGCAACAAGCAAGGATGGAGGAGTAGGGCGTCCTCCTCCTAGCAGCAACAAGCAAGGATGGAGGAGCTTCTTCAATGGCAGCAACAAGCAAGGATGGAGGAGTAGGCTCCTCTCTAGCAACAAGCAAGGATGGAGGAGTAGGGCGTCCTCCTCCTAGCAGCAACAAGCAAGGATGGAGGAGCTTCTTCTCCAATGGCAGCAACAAGCAAGGATGGAGGAGTAGGGCGTCCTCCTCCTAGCAGCAGCAGCCTGGGCGTGGAACACCGTTTCCAGCCCCTCCTCCCTTTCAACCTGCAATGGCGTCCTTCTTTATAGTAAGCGAACAGCAACTTCGTCTTCTCAATGCAATGACTTCGTCTTCTCCATGCAATGACTTCGTCTTCTCAATGCAATGACTTCGTCTTCTCAATGCAATGACTTCGTCTTCTCCATGCAATGACTTCGTCTTCTCAATGCAATGACTTCGTCTTCTCAATGCAATGACTTCGTCTTCTCCATGCAATGACTTCGTCTTCTTCAATCTCGTGGACCCCTTTCCCTCCTTCCGAATAAATCTCACGTATCTTATTTCTATTAAATTAGGCATAACCACGGGTTCAACCACGACTGGCTGGGTTAACCGTCATGATTGAGCCGAGGGGTGCCGTGAAAAATTTGGACGAACAATATATATATATATATATATATATACATATATACATAAATTTATATACATTCATTGCACTATATTTTTTCAAATACACATTTGATTTAGCCACATCAAAACATTTTCAACGTTTGGGTCTCGACCCACCTGCTTATTTTATTCATATTTTACTTCTAATTAGGTTTTGACCTACCTGCAATTTTTCATTCCACCTTTATCATTTGACTTACACGCTAATATATAATTCAGATCATATTATCACTATCTACTTCTATTTACCAGAATCTTTATCATATCATTTTCTATATCATTCAATTTCATCACAAGTATTTTATTTTCGTAATAACATAGCAAACAACCAAAATATCAAAAACAAACATTTGGTCGGCGAGCATGTATATGTGTGTGCAAGGTAGGTCACTGTTCATTCATCCTAGCCAGCGTGTCCAATATTTAATCTTCACCTACATATATATAAAAGAAAAGTAAGTAACACATGTTAGTAGTCTAAAAATATAAGTACATAGCAAACTGGCAAATAAAAGTTGACTCTCATTTTGAATAAAAATATTTATATACTTCTCGTGAACACTCCTAAAGACATCTATTGAGGAGCCATCAGACTGCAGACCCGATAGCTTCCCGAATTGATTGGTGTGATGCATCTCTCGACATTTCCTTATTTTCCTAGTGATAACTCTGTAAAAGGGTTATTATTCTTTGCCTTTTATTTTGAGTTTTTGTCATGTTTCGAGTGAATTTTACATCAATTTTATTAGTTAAAAGTTTATTAGATATTATTAATAATGCGAGAAATTATTGTGATTTTGGTGTAAAAAAGTGCTAATTAATATTATTCTATCAGGGTCTAAGAGTTAGAAGACAATCCAGAATAAATTCGGGGCCAAATGGGGCCAAAAAATTTAACCTAGAAATTGTAATGGAGAGCAGAGCACTCGAGCACTAGGATTCAAAGCGCTCAAGCACTAGCAGCTATAAAAACAACTTTTCAGCATTTTAGAATTTTATGGTGGACTGCACTTGAAATATTTGGGTGGATAGGTTATAAACTTGACAAGTGTTTTAAAGAAAAGAGAAGGAACAACTCTAGATGCCTAAGTGACAGCATGAAAGACGAAGAAGTTGGATCAGAAGAAGATGCTTTAGTTTCTCTTATTTTGATTTAGTTTTCTTTCTAATTAAATAATGTCTTTCATATCAAATATAAATTTTTTAAGTTTAATCAAATATTTTATGGACTAAATTCTTTTCTAGGATTTTCAGTGACACTTAGTGCATGGATTAATAAAGGTTATTAATTTTTACCGATGTGATTGTGATGTTGGATCATCTATTTTATTCCATTCTTAATGCTGTCATTAGATTGGCCATCTATTGTTAGATTTATAGATTTGATCTTTTTAGAAATAGAAAGATTAAAATTTTCATTTAATAAAATAGTCTTTGTTCATCTGTTTGGGTGATTCACATGTGAGATAGAAATATACTCATATGTCTTAGGTAACTATTAAGGGTAAAATTTAAAGCATCATTTTACATACACAATTTTATAAAGATATAGAAGTTGGGTGTGAGTGATAAGTTTATAATGAATCGAGAGATTATCATGAATAATTAATTCTCGTGGTTAATGATCAAAATGTGCAATTCATAGGTAGAAGTTATAACTTTAATCATATAGAGCACTAGGTGAAATTGAAAATCCCAGATTTATTGTCTTGAAGTTAATATCCAATTTAAATATTGCATGTTAGATTAATTTAATCTTAATTCACAATAAAATCACTCTTTGAATTTGCTTTAACTTAAGTATAATTAATTAAATTAGTTTTGGTAATTAAGAATTTCTACTACTAATTCTTTCTGAGACGATACTTTCTTATCACTTTTATTACTTAATTCGGCACAAGTACTTGCGTCTAACTGAAAACTCGATAAAACTATATATAGGTCTGGGAAGAGATTTATATAATATCCCTAAAGGCAAATTATGGTAGATTTTATTTTTGAAATCAAACTCGAAGGATCTCATTCTTGAGGGTTATTAATTAGAAAACCGATTTGATTAAATGAAATGGGTTAAGTGGGATCTGATAAAATGCCACTTAACCCATCCTGCAAGTAATAAAACAAACATACAATGAAATAAAACATAAAATATGAAACGAGTCCTAAACAAACCTAATAGAAACTTTGATCGTGTTCACACGCCTAGGCAATGAGCTCCTACTCGGACAATTTATATTTTATTTTTATTTACAGTAAAAATATCTAACACATTAATTTATCAATCCTAGTAAATTGTGTTAATAATTATCACTTTTAAGTAATAAAATTCGAGTTAATTATACACTCTATCGTCCGTAATTGGTGACGGCTAGGGTCTCGTCGCGTGGCTTGAAGACTTGAATTCGGCACTCGGCAACATTTTAGTGAATCCAGTTTTGGCAATTTTTACACAATTTCTTGTGGTATTCCGGCAACTTTTTCGGCGAGGTAATCAGGGATATAGGTCAGCACCGGTTTGGCGAGCTCGACCCATTGGTAGTGACGGTGAGGTCGGTGACCACGGCGATGATTGCCGGCGGTGGCTACGAGGCGGTCGGGGTGGGTCAGTCATCGATTGCCCTTGGCCGGCCTCGGTGGTGGCATTGGGTATGATGGAAATTTGGCACCCGACAGCACGACAACGTTGGAACGGCGTCGGGACGGGCAGCGCTAGGGCACGGCAATTCAGCATCGTGGACGCCTGGAGGCGTCTAGGGGCGCTTGAGGTAGCACAGAGACGGAATAGCGGAGCTTGGCGGTGTCAATCGGCAGCGGCAAGAGGCAACGTCGACGACAAGTACAAGGGCAGAGATGGTGGCGATCGAGGTTTGGGGGGAGAAGGCGTTAGGGTGGAGTTTAGTGGTAATTTCGTGATTAAAGTTTACACGACTCTAACTTGAGTTAAAAATAATAATAAATGCGTAATAATTCGTTAAAAAATCGAAAAAATAGGAAAAAAATCCTATAAAATATAATACACACCATAACATCATAATGACATATTCTATAACTAATAACCGACTCAAACTACCCTATAACGCATCCTAATATATTATTTGTCCTAAAATAATTATATGATCACAAACATAAAAAAAATTACATATTGCCATATACTCTAATAATCTATTTTTCATTATCTTTACGATATTATCATTATATATTCAAGTACACTTAACCCTCATCGCTTATAATTCACAACGACATTGTTTAAACACATGGCTCATGAAAGTGACTCAACTAAAAATAACGGTCAAACCGACCAGTTTTGATTATAAAATCCTAATCCGGGTAATGGGTTTTACACCTAACCTAAACAAACATCTTTAAAATTAAATTAAAATTTTAATTATTTGTAATTTGAAGAATTTTTAAATATTCAAAATAATTAATTATTTAAGATAATTTTTAAAATTTTTTTGATTAGATAATTTTTTTGCTTAGATAAATTTTAAATCATTATTTTTATTTTTTTCCTCAGCAATTTCCTAATATAATTAATTTTTTTTACTGAACTCCAGTAAAAATTTCCAATTTTAAATTTTAGTTTTTTTCTTTCCTAATAGGAGTAGGAGCCACCCTCGTAACGGATAATATACCGGTTATAAATATCCGCGCCGATCCCGAAGGAAGCATGTATTCTTTCGTTTCTCCCCTTCTCGCCGTGGTCGGTTTATAGGGTTTAGGAGAAGACGATGGCGACAATGATAAAATTGAGAGCTTTCGGGGGTGAGATCATCGAGGTGGAGGAGGCGGTGGCGCAGGAGTCGGGGTTGATCCGCCGGGCTCTGGAGGACAAACTCGGCACTGAGGTCATCCCCATCGCCAACATCTCGGCGCCAGTTCTCAACAACATCATGGCGTACTGCCGGAAACACACCCTTGACAAGCCCTGCAAGGAGGAGGAGCTTGACGAATGGGTCGCCCAGTTCCTCGACATCGAGCCCCTTAGCCTTGGCGAACTCGTCGTGAGCGCGAATTTTCTCGAGGTCGATGGGCTGCGGGACAAGATTCTGGACAAGATCGCTGAGATGATAATGGGGAAGAGCCCTGAGGATATCAGGGCGCTTCTGCACATCGAGAACGACTTCACGCCGGAGGAGGAGAAGGCGATTAGGGACAAGCACCCGTGGGCGTTCCAGTACAACAAGGTCGACGGCGCGCAAGGCGATGGTGCCAGTTCTTCGTCGACTTAGCGGTTTTTAGATGATTGAAAGTTTAATGCCTTGATTTTTTTTCTTAAACAAATAAATTTCTGAAGGTCCGGTCAGGGTTTTAGGGACAAGGTTTTGACTTGGGCTTTCTGAACACTCAATTTTTACTTGGTTAGGATTAACTCGTGTTTGTTTATGGTTTATATGTATAAATATATGTATGATAAATTCTGTTACTCGAAATGTGCTTTCTTACTGTCGAGATTATTCACTTTGGGGATCTTCATGGAAGAACTAATTTACCAAAGATAATTTCTGGGTTGTGATTTGGTCTGTAATCTGTCTCATTGCATCATTACGCTAGAATCTCTCGTTGAGTACCAATCAGTGTTGCAGAAATCGGCCGATTCCGTGCGGAATCGGCCGATTTAAATCGGATCGGCGTCGCGCCGATCCGATTTCGGGGCCGAATCGGGCGGCCCCGAATCGGCCCCGGAATCGGAATCGGCCGATTTAAATCGGAATCGGTTTTTTAGGAAATTACCAAAATACCCTAGGTATGATTTTTATTAAATTATTTAAGCATGGGTAAAATGGTAATTTGGATTTTAAAAACCTAAAATCAAACCCGCTCCCCCGACACCGCCGCCGCTCGTCCGCCCGCCGCCGCCCGGTTTCCGCCTCCGCCGTGCGGCCCCGACTCCGCGCTCGCCGCCGACCGGGCTGCCGACCTCGCCGCCGACCTCGCAACGTCGCCGCCCACCCGTGGCCGGACCGAATCGGGCACGCACGAATCGCCGCCGACTCCGCCGCCGGCTCCGGGCCGCCGACGGTTCGTCCGGCCGGGCTGCCGACATCGACCGGGCTGCCGACATCCTCCGACATCGCC
This sequence comes from Piper betle, assembly GCA_033002965.1. Lineage (NCBI taxonomy): Eukaryota > Viridiplantae > Streptophyta > Magnoliopsida > Piperales > Piperaceae > Piper > Piper betle. Next base: position 10,941 of record JAURVB010009334.1, read on the forward strand.
GCCGCGAGACTCGCCGCCGACCGGGCCGCCGGTGGCGGCGAGAGGGTAAAAATCGCACGGTGGCATTCTTGTAATTAAAAGTTGACTCGAGTCTAACTCGAGTCAAAAATAATAATTAATTCGAAATAATTTAAAAAAAATCTTAAAAAATATTTAAAAATATCAAAAACTATAATACACAGAATAATATCAAAATAACATCAATACTTAATTTTAATATATTTATATTATAAATTGTCAAATTATTATATATAACTGATTAAATTAATTTGGACCGATTCAACTGAACCGATTCCTGGCCGATTCAGACCGATTCCGATTCCGATTCCGATTCAGTGGAAAAACCGATTCCGATTCCGATTCCGATTTATGCAACCATGGTACCAATAGAGGTAGACGATGTTCCGCTTCAATGATCCGACACAGCCGTTTAGTTTAGAAATTAGAAGTCTAATAATAATCATCGACTCTTCTTTTTAGGAAGATCCTTGTAATTATGATTTAATTGAGGAGTTAAAGAATCCTAACCAGAATATGAGTTCTCATTGTGTCTTTACGATTTAAAAATCCTACACTGGTCTTTATTATTGAAGATTTAACTGTGTTTGGGACTATTGTGAAGACCTTTGTCAATTTTGTATTGTTTGTTAATGTTCTGTGTGTTCCAATTTGCGCGTAGGTGGACCTGCAAATTGGAACCTGGTCGTTACCTCTAATAATGTCTAGTGCCCCAATTTTCGTGGTGACGGTTTAAAAGATAGCTTTTTGATAATTTCATCAACTAATTAGGGTACTTGGCATCCATATACCCAACTACGAGGGTACCAGCAAATTGCAACTCATGTTCTTTTGGGACCTTCATTGAATGGTCCTGCTTTTCAAGAATGATGCCTCCGTTACTCTCTCGTTAATTGTTTCTTTCATAATTTTAACAAATTTTTTTCAACTAAATTTAGCTTTTCTTTATTTCTCTCACAGTCTGGAGCTAACTATCCATTTTCGTCTGGAGATATAAAATATTATATGTCTACATGGGTGATCAACTTGCCTAGTTAAACGCTTGTCATTCATTAAAGAAAAGTCTTTTTTGAATATGAAGTAATTATTTTGATGACGGGATATGATCTCCGAAGAGGAAGATTGACTCTCGTCTTTCTTTCCGAACTTTATATTTTACATCTTCATATTTTATTTTTCATTTGAATTTATCGGGAGTTAGTTTGTGTTTATCATATTGCGGAAGTTGGCGCCTTAAAAGCCTGAAACGTGGTGAGAACCCAAACAAAAAATCTTGTGTTGTTTATAGTAATAGATTAAATATATATAATTTAAGAATTTTAAATTTGTGTCGACATGTATTATAACTATTTTATAATAGTATCTTTTATTTTTTCATAAAAGAAAATATTTAAATCATCCAAATAAGCCTATTTTAAGATTAACAATTCTTAAAAGAGTAAATTTTACGCTATAATAATTAAAAAGATATTATAATACAAATCAAGTATTATATACAAAAATTATAGAAGAAAATAAAAGTGTAAATCTCACAAGAATAGTCAAATATAAAAATAATAAAGACCCAAAATAATATAATATCACACATGTTGTGTAGAACCTAATCATAATAGAATATCATGTTTGATCCGCCCCAAAAATAATTTGGTTAGTTGTTGACAGTAATGGCTGAGAAGTTTCGATTGTCTTATGGAAGACCAGGAAAACCTATTCTAATTATAATCTTCTCAAGAATATCATCAAGCAAGTTATATATTATTATTTATTAATTAGTAGGATATTGATCAATTTATTAATTTAAGAAATTATTAAAGAATTGTTAAACTTAAAACAAGACATGCTTATATACCTTTATTTGTAATAATAAAATGATAAAATTACAATTTAATTTATTTTTATGAATAAAAAATAAAAGATAATGTTGTAAAATTATTACATTACACATGGTGACACAATATTAAAAGTCTTCAATATATATATATATATATATATATATATATATTGTTAATGGACAAGTGAAGACACAAATTATTTTGGAAGTAATATAATGCGGTAGAATAGTCAAATATTACCATCAAAAAATATTTTTGATAAAAAAATTCATTACAATCTGAAGTATAATTGTGTAGAGTATAACTCGTCCGTGAGTAGAAAAATAGCTCACTGCACGTCAATAGGTCTGATTTATTTGAAAACATTTATAATATTGTAATGGGGAATTAGTTTTGTGTGCGGGGCCCATAGGGATGCACATATAGGCGCATTCAACGGTGACCGTTGATGGTCACTGTACATCCATGGGGGAACACAAGACTTATTGGTAATGGGCAATGGTTGCATGAATCGGAATCTGAATCGGAATCGGTTTTCCAGTGAATCGGAATTGGAATCGGAATCCGAATCGGTCTGAATCGGCCAGGAATCGGTTCAGTTGAATCGGTCCAAATTAATTTAATCGGTCATATATAATAATTTGACAATTCATAATATAAATATATTAAAATTAGGTATTGATGTTATTTTGATATTATTCGTGTGTATTATAGTTTATGATATTTTTAAATATTTTTTAAGATTTTTTTAAATTATTTAGAATTAATTATTATTTTTGACTCGAGTTAGACACGAGTCAACTTTTAATTACGAGAATGCCACCCTCCCCTCTCTACCCCGGCCGGCGGCGAGCCCCGAGTCGGGGATGCACGGCGGAGGCGGAAACGGGGCGGCGGCGTGGTCGGATGGGCCGTGGCGGAGCTGAGGGCGGAAGCGGAGCGGAGGGCGGCAGAGCGAGCGCGACGGCGGAAGCGGGGAGGTTTTTAAAAGCCAAATTACCATTTTACCCATCCTTAATTAATTTAATTAAAATCATACCTAGGATATTTTAGTAATTTTGTAAAAAACCGATTCTTATTTAAATCGGTCGATTCCGATTTAAGCAACACATGAAAAAAGGTATTGGACTCGTTTAAATCGGAATCGACCGATTTAAATAAGAATCGGTTTTTTACAAAATTACTAAAATATCCTAGGTATGATTTTAATTAAATTAATTAAGGATGGGTAAAATGGTAATTTGGCTTTTAAAAACCTCCCCGCTTCCGCCGTCGCGCTCGCTCTGCCGCCCTCCGCTCCGCTTCCGCCCTCAGCTCCGCCACGGCCATCCGACCACGCCGCCGCCCCGTTTCCGCCTCCGCCGTGCATCCCCGACTCAGGGCTCGCCGCCGGCCGGGGTAAAGAGGGGAGGGTGGCATTCTCGTAATTAAAAGTTGACTCGTGTCTAACTCGAGTCAAAAATAATAATTAATTCTAAATAATTTAAAAATCTTAAAAAATATTTAAAAATATCATAAACTATAATACACAGAATAATATCAAAATAACATCAATACCTAATTTTAATATATTTATATTATGAATTGTCAAATTATTATATATGACCGATTAAATTAATTTGGACCGATTCAACTGAACCGATTCCTGGCCGATTCAGACCGATTCGGATTCCGATTCCAATTCCGATTCACTGGAAAACCGATTCCGATTCAGATTCCGATTCATGCAACCATGCCCATTACCAATAAGTCTTGTGTTCCCCCATGGATGTACAGTGACCATCAACGGTCACCGTTGAATGCGCCTATATGTGCATCCCTATGGGCCCCGCACACAAAACTAATTCCCCATTACAATATTATAAATGTTTTCAAATAAATCAGACCTATTGACGTGCAGTGAGCTATTTTTCTACTCACGGACGAGTTATACTCTACACAATTATACTTCAGATTGTAATGAATTTTTTTATCAAAAATATTTTTTGATGGTAATATTTGACTATTCTACCGCATTATATTACTTCCAAAATAATTTGTGTCTTCACTTGTCCATTAACAATATATATATATATATATATATATATATATATTGAAGACTTTTAATATTGTGTCACCATGTGTAATGTAATAATTTTACAACATTATCTTTTATTTTTTATTCATAAAAATAAATTAAATTGTAATTTTATCATTTTATTATTACAAATAAAGGTATATAAGCATGTCTTGTTTTAAGTTTAACAATTCTTTAATAATTTCTTAAATTAATAAATTGATCAATATCCTACTAATTAATAAATAATAATATATAACTTGCTTGATGATATTCTTGAGAAGATTATAATTAGAATAGGTTTTCCTGGTCTTCCATAAGACAATCGAAACTTCTCAGCCATTACTGTCAACAACTAACCAAATTATTTTTGGGGCGGATCAAACATGATATTCTATTATGATTAGGTTCTACACAACATGTGTGATATTATATTATTTTGGGTCTTTATTATTTTTATATTTGACTATTCTTGTGAGATTTACACTTTTATTTTCTTCTATAATTTTTGTATATAATACTTGATTTGTATTATAATATCTTTTTAATTATTATAGCGTAAAATTTACTCTTTTAAGAATTGTTAATCTTAAAATAGGCTTATTTGGATGATTTAAATATTTTCTTTTATGAAAAAATAAAAGATACTATTATAAAATAGTTATAATACATGTCGACACAAATTTAAAATTCTTAAATTATATATATTTAATCTATTACTATAAACAACACAAGATTTTTTGTTTGGGTTCTCACCACGTTTCAGGCTTTTAAGGCGCCAACTTCCGCAATATGATAAACACAAACTAACTCCCGATAAATTCAAATGAAAAATAAAATATGAAGATGTAAAATATAAAGTTCGGAAAGAAAGACGAGAGTCAATCTTCCTCTCTTCGGAGATCATATCCCGTCATCAAAATAATTACTTCATATTCAAAAAGACTTTTCTTTAATGAATGACAAGCGTTTAACTAGGCAAGTTGATCACCCATGTAGACATATAATATTTTATATCTCCAGACGAAAATGGATAGTTAGCTCCAGACTGTGAGAGAAATAAAGAAAAGCTAAATTTAGTTGAAAAAAAATTTGTTAAAATTATGAAAGAAACAATTAACGAGAGAGTAACGGAGGCATCATTCTTGAAAAGCAGGACCATTCAATGAAGGTCCCAAAAGAACATGAGTTGCAATTTGCTGGTACCCTCGTAGTTGGGTATATGGATGCCAAGTACCCTAATTAGTTGATGAAATTATCAAAAAAGCTATCTTTTAAACCGTCACCACGAAAATTGGGGCACTAGACATTATTAGAGGTAACGACCAGGTTCCAATTTGCAGGTCCACCTACGCGCAAATTGGAACACACAGAACATTAACAAACAATACAAAATTGACAAAGGTCTTCACAATAGTCCCAAACACAGTTAAATCTTCAATAATAAAGACCAGTGTAGGATTTTTAAATCGTAAAGACACAATGAGAACTCATATTCTGGTTAGGATTCTTTAACTCCTCAATTAAATCATAATTACAAGGATCTTCCTAAAAAGAAGAGTCGATGATTATTATTAGACTTCTAATTTCTAAACTAAACGGCTGTGTCGGATCATTGAAGCGGAACATCGTCTACCTCTATTGGTACCATGGTTGCATAAATCGGAATCGGAATCGGAATCGGTTTTCCACTGAATCGGAATCGGAATCGGAATCGGTCTGAATCGGCCAGGAATCGGTTCAGTTGAATCGGTCCAAATTAATTTAATCAGTTATATATAATAATTTGACAATTTATAATATAAATATATTAAAATTAAGTATTGATGTTATTTTGATATTATTCTGTGTATTATAGTTTTTGATATTTTTAAATATTTTTTAAGATTTTTTTTAAATTATTTCGAATTAATTATTATTTTTGACTCGAGTTAGACTCGAGTCAACTTTTAATTACAAGAATGCCACCGTGCGATTTTTACCCCCCGCCGCCACCGGCGGCCCGGTCGGCGGCGAGTCTCGCGGCGGCGATGTCGGAGGATGTCGGCAGCCCGGTCGATGTCGGCAGCCCGGCCGGACGAACCGTCGGCGGCCCGGAGCCGGCGGCGGAGTCGGCGGCGATTCGTGCGTGCCCGATTCGGTCCGGCCACGGGTGGGCGGCGACGTTGCGAGGTCGGCGGCGAGGTCGGCAGCCCGGTCGGCGGCGAGCGCGGAGTCGGGGCCGCACGGCGGAGGCGGAAACCGGGCGGCGGCGGGCGGACGAGCGGCGGCGGTGTCGGGGAGCGGGTTTGATTTTAGGTTTTTAAAATCCAAATTACCATTTTACCCATGCTTAAATAATTTAATAAAAATCATACCTAGGGTATTTTGATAATTTCCTAAAAACCGATTCCGATTTAAATCGGCCGATTCCGATTCCGGGGCCGATTCGGGGCCGCCCGATTCGGCCCCGAAATCGGATCGGCGCGACGCCGATCCGATTTAAATCGGCCGATTCCGCACGGAATCGGCCGATTTCTGCAACACTGATTGGTACTCAACGAGAGATTCTAGCGTAATGATGCAATGAGACAGATTACAGACCAAATCACAACCCAGAAATTATCTTTGGTAAATTAGTTCTTCCATGAAGATCCCCAAAGTGAATAATCTCGACAGTAAGAAAGCACATTTCGAGTAACAGAATTTATCATACATATATTTATACATATAAACCATAAACAAACACGAGTTAATCCTAACCAAGTAAAAATTGAGTGTTCAGAAAGCCCAAGTCAAAACCTTGTCCCTAAAACCCTGACCGGACCTTCAGAAATTTATTTGTTTAAGAAAAAAAAATCAAGGCATTAAACTTTCAATCATCTAAAAACCGCTAAGTCGACGAAGAACTGGCACCATCGCCTTGCGCGCCGTCGACCTTGTTGTACTGGAACGCCCACGGGTGCTTGTCCCTAATCGCCTTCTCCTCCTCCGGCGTGAAGTCGTTCTCGATGTGCAGAAGCGCCCTGATATCCTCAGGGCTCTTCCCCATTATCATCTCAGCGATCTTGTCCAGAATCTTGTCCCGCAGCCCATCGACCTCGAGAAAATTCGCGCTCACGACGAGTTCGCCAAGGCTAAGGGGCTCGATGTCGAGGAACTGGGCGACCCATTCGTCAAGCTCCTCCTCCTTGCAGGGCTTGTCAAGGGTGTGTTTCCGGCAGTACGCCATGATGTTGTTGAGAACTGGCGCCGAGATGTTGGCGATGGGGATGACCTCAGTGCCGAGTTTGTCCTCCAGAGCCCGGCGGATCAACCCCGACTCCTGCGCCACCGCCTCCTCCACCTCGATGATCTCACCCCCGAAAGCTCTCAATTTTATCATTGTCGCCATCGTCTTCTCCTAAACCCTATAAACCGACCACGGCGAGAAGGGGAGAAACGAAAGAATACATGCTTCCTTCGGGATCGGCGCGGATATTTATAACCGGTATATTATCCGTTACGAGGGTGGCTCCTACTCCTATTAGGAAAGAAAAAAAAACTAAAATTTAAAATTGGAAATTTTTACTGGAGTTCAGTAAAAAAAATTAATTATATTAGGAAATTGCTGAGGAAAAAAAATAAAAATAATGATTTAAAATTTATCTAAGCAAAAAAATTATCTAATCAAAAAATTTTAAAAATTATCTTAAATAATTAATTATTTTGAATATTTAAAAATTCTTCAAATTACAAATAATTAAAATTTTAATTTAATTTTAAAGATGTTTGTTTAGGTTAGGTGTAAAACCCATTACCCGGATTAGGATTTTATAATCAAAACTGGTCGGTTTGACCGTTATTTTTAGTTGAGTCACTTTCATGAGCCATGTGTTTAAACAATGTCGTTGTGAATTATAAGCGATGAGGGTTAAGTGTACTTGAATATATAATGATAATATCGTAAAGATAATGAAAAATAGATTATTAGAGTATATGGCAATATGTAATTTTTTTTATGTTTGTGATCATATAATTATTTTAGGACAAATAATATATTAGGATGCGTTATAGGGTAGTTTGAGTCGGTTATTAGTTATAGAATATGTCATTATGATGTTATGGTGTGTATTATATTTTATAGGATTTTTTTCCTATTTTTTCGATTTTTTAACGAATTATTACGCATTTATTATTATTTTTAACTCAAGTTAGAGTCGTGTAAACTTTAATCACGAAATTACCACTAAACTCCACCCTAACGCCTTCTCCCCCAAACCTCGATCGCCACCATCTCTGCCCTTGTACTTGTCGTCGACGTTGCCTCTTGCCGCTGCCGATTGACACCGCCAAGCTCCGCTATTCCGTCTCTGTGCTACCTCAAGCGCCCCTAGACGCCTCCAGGCGTCCACGATGCTGAATTGCCGTGCCCTAGCGCTGCCCGTCCCGACGCCGTTCCAACGTTGTCGTGCTGTCGGGTGCCAAATTTCCATCATACCCAATGCCACCACTGAGGCCGGCCAAGGGCAATCGATGACTGACCCACCCCGACCGCCTCGTAGCCACCGCCGGCAATCATCGCCGTGGTCACCGACCTCACCGTCACTACCAATGGGTCGAGCTCGCCAAACCGGTGCTGACCTATATCCCTGATTACCTCGCCGAAAAAGTTGCCGGAATACCACAAGAAATTGTGTAAAAATTGCCAAAACTGGATTCACTAAAATGTTGCCGAGTGCCGAATTCAAGTCTTCAAGCCACGCGACGAGACCCTAGCCGTCACCAATTACGGACGATAGAGTGTATAATTAACTCGAATTTTATTACTTAAAAGTGATAATTATTAACACAATTTACTAGGATTGATAAATTAATGTGTTAGATATTTTTACTGTAAATAAAAATAAAATATAAATTGTCCGAGTAGGAGCTCATTGCCTAGGCGTGTGAACACGATCAAAGTTTCTATTAGGTTTGTTTAGGACTCGTTTCATATTTTATGTTTTATTTCATTGTATGTTTGTTTTATTACTTGCAGGATGGGTTAAGTGGCATTTTATCAGATCCCACTTAACCCATTTCATTTAATCAAATCGGTTTTCTAATTAATAACCCTCAAGAATGAGATCCTTCGAGTTTGATTTCAAAAATAAAATCTACCATAATTTGCCTTTAGGGATATTATATAAATCTCTTCCCAGACCTATATATAGTTTTATCGAGTTTTCAGTTAGACGCAAGTACTTGTGCCGAATTAAGTAATAAAAGTGATAAGAAAGTATCGTCTCAGAAAGAATTAGTAGTAGAAATTCTTAATTACCAAAACTAATTTAATTAATTATACTTAAGTTAAAGCAAATTCAAAGAGTGATTTTATTGTGAATTAAGATTAAATTAATCTAACATGCAATATTTAAATTGGATATTAACTTCAAGACAATAAATCTGGGATTTTCAATTTCACCTAGTGCTCTATATGATTAAAGTTATAACTTCTACCTATGAATTGCACATTTTGATCATTAACCACGAGAATTAATTATTCATGATAATCTCTCGATTCATTATAAACTTATCACTCACACCCAACTTCTATATCTTTATAAAATTGTGTATGTAAAATGATGCTTTAAATTTTACCCTTAATAGTTACCTAAGACATATGAGTATATTTCTATCTCACATGTGAATCACCCAAACAGATGAACAAAGACTATTTTATTAAATGAAAATTTTAATCTTTCTATTTCTAAAAAGATCAAATCTATAAATCTAACAATAGATGGCCAATCTAATGACAGCATTAAGAATGGAATAAAATAGATGATCCAACATCACAATCACATCGGTAAAAATTAATAACCTTTATTAATCCATGCACTAAGTGTCACTGAAAATCCTAGAAAAGAATTTAGTCCATAAAATATTTGATTAAACTTAAAAAATTTATATTTGATATGAAAGACATTATTTAATTAGAAAGAAAACTAAATCAAAATAAGAGAAACTAAAGCATCTTCTTCTGATCCAACTTCTTCGTCTTTCATGCTGTCACTTAGGCATCTAGAGTTGTTCCTTCTCTTTTCTTTAAAACACTTGTCAAGTTTATAACCTATCCACCCAAATATTTCAAGTGCAGTCCACCATAAAATTCTAAAATGCTGAAAAGTTGTTTTTATAGCTGCTAGTGCTTGAGCGCTTTGAATCCTAGTGCTCGAGTGCTCTGCTCTCCATTACAATTTCTAGGTTAAATTTTTTGGCCCCATTTGGCCCCGAATTTATTCTGGATTGTCTTCTAACTCTTAGACCCTGATAGAATAATATTAATTAGCACTTTTTTACACCAAAATCACAATAATTTCTCGCATTATTAATAATATCTAATAAACTTTTAACTAATAAAATTGATGTAAAATTCACTCGAAACATGACAAAAACTCAAAATAAAAGGCAAAGAATAATAACCCTTTTACAGAGTTATCACTAGGAAAATAAGGAAATGTCGAGAGATGCATCACACCAATCAATTCGGGAAGCTATCGGGTCTGCAGTCTGATGGCTCCTCAATAGATGTCTTTAGGAGTGTTCACGAGAAGTATATAAATATTTTTATTCAAAATGAGAGTCAACTTTTATTTGCCAGTTTGCTATGTACTTATATTTTTAGACTACTAACATGTGTTACTTACTTTTCTTTTATATATATGTAGGTGAAGATTAAATATTGGACACGCTGGCTAGGATGAATGAACAGTGACCTACCTTGCACACACATATACATGCTCGCCGACCAAATGTTTGTTTTTGATATTTTGGTTGTTTGCTATGTTATTACGAAAATAAAATACTTGTGATGAAATTGAATGATATAGAAAATGATATGATAAAGATTCTGGTAAATAGAAGTAGATAGTGATAATATGATCTGAATTATATATTAGCGTGTAAGTCAAATGATAAAGGTGGAATGAAAAATTGCAGGTAGGTCAAAACCTAATTAGAAGTAAAATATGAATAAAATAAGCAGGTGGGTCGAGACCCAAACGTTGAAAATGTTTTGATGTGGCTAAATCAAATGTGTATTTGAAAAAATATAGTGCAATGAATGTATATAAATTTATGTATATATGTATATATATATATATATATATATATTGTTCGTCCAAATTTTTCACGGCACCCCTCGGCTCAATCATGACGGTTAACCCAGCCAGTCGTGGTTGAACCCGTGGTTATGCCTAATTTAATAGAAATAAGATACGTGAGATTTATTCGGAAGGAGGGAAAGGGGTCCACGAGATTGAAGAAGACGAAGTCATTGCATGGAGAAGACGAAGTCATTGCATTGAGAAGACGAAGTCATTGCATTGAGAAGACGAAGTCATTGCATGGAGAAGACGAAGTCATTGCATTGAGAAGACGAAGTCATTGCATGGAGAAGACGAAGTCATTGCATTGAGAAGACGAAGTTGCTGTTCGCTTACTATAAAGAAGGACGCCATTGCAGGTTGAAAGGGAGGAGGGGCTGGAAACGGTGTTCCACGCCCAGGCTGCTGCTGCTAGGAGGAGGACGCCCTACTCCTCCATCCTTGCTTGTTGCTGCTAGGAGGAGGACGCCCTACTCCTCCATCCTTGCTCGTTGCTGCCATTGGAGAAGAAGCTCCTCCATCCTTGCTTGTTGCTGCTAGGAGGAGGACGCCCTACTCCTCCATCCTTGCTCGTTGCTGCCATTGGAGAAGAAGCTCCTCCATCCTTGCTTGTTGCTGCTAGGAGGAGGACGCCCTACTCCTCCATCCTTGCTTGTTGCTGCTAGGAGGAGGACGCCCTACTCCTCCATCCTTGCTTGTTGCTGCTAGGAGGAGGACGCCCTACTCCTCCATCCTTGCTTGTTGCTGCCATTGAAGAAGCTCCTCCATCCTTGCTCGTTGCTGCCATTGGAGAAGAAGCTCCTCCATCCTTGCTTGTTGCTGCTAGGAGGAGGACGCCCTACTCCTCCATCCTTGCTTGTTGCTGCTAGGAGGAGGACGCCCTACTCCTCCATCCTTGCTTGTTGCTGCTAGGAGGAGGACGCCCTACTCCTCCATCCTTGCTTGTTGCTGCTAGGAGGAGGACGCCCTACTCCTCCATCCTTGCTTGTTGCTGCTAGGAGGAGGACGCCCTACTCCTCCATCCTTGCTTGTTGCTGCCATTGAAGAAGCTCCTCCATCCTTGCTTGCTGCTGCTAGGAGGAGGACGCCCTACTCCTCCATCCTTGCTTGTTGCTGCTAGGAGGAGGACGCCCTACTCCTCCATCCTTGCTTGCTGCTGCTAGGAGGAGGACGCCTACTCCTCCATCCTTGCTTGTTGCTGCTAGGAGGAGGACGCCCTACTCCTCCATCCTTGCTTGTTGCTGCCATTGGAGGAGGACGCCCTACTCCTCCATCCTTGCTTGTTGCTGCCATTGGAGGAGGACGCCCTACTCCTCCATCCTTGCTTGCTGCTGCTAGGAGGAGGACGCCCTACTCCTCCATCCTTGCTTGTTGCTGCCATTGAAGAAGCTCCTCCATCCTTGCTTGTTGCTGCTTGGAGGAGGACGCCCTACTCCTCCATCCTTGCTTGTTGCTGCTTGGAGGAGGACGCCCTACTCCTCCATCCTTGCTTGTTGCTGCCATTGGAGAAGAAGCTCCTCCATCCTTGCTTGTTGCTGCTGGAGGAGGACGCCCTACTCTCCATCCTTGCTTGTTGCTGCTAGGAGGAGGACGCCCTACTCTCCATCCTTGCTTGTTGCTGCTAGGAGGAGGACGCCCTACTCCTCCATCCTTGCTTGTTGCTGCCATTGGAGAAGAAGCAAGGGGAAGGAAATGTCATGTTGCTGTCTTGCTGATTAAAGGAGTTGCTGAAATCCACCCTGCTGCAATTAAGGTCGCCATTGAAGGTTGATGTTGCTGCTAGGAGGAGGACACCTATGTTTGCTGAATTGAAGAAGGAGACTTGAAGAAGGAATTGCTGAAATACACCCTGCTGCAACTAAGGACGCCATTGAAGGAGACGCCTTGGAGGAGTTATTGCAATCCAGAGGAGGAAGACAATCTTTCCCTTCTGAAGTTGAAGCAGCATTGCAGTTGCAGTTTTCATGCATTTAAGCATGATATGTCTATGGAAATGAATAATTAGGATTGGAAATCGCCATCCCTTGGATACTTGTGACTCTTTAGTCTCATCACGCTGTCTCTTTGCGCGGCAAGGGCGCCTCGGTCCCACCGAACCCTTCCAACCCGACGCGGGAACACTCTAACCCGCACCAGCGGACGAACCCGCGCCGGAACATATATATATATATATACTTATATATATATGTGTGTGTGTTAATTTGATAGAGTGACTTCTAATTACACTTTTAGGGGAGATTTTATCCGTTTTATTTAATAATTTTTTTATTGATTTTATCATAATTATTTTGGTATGTAAACGGGTTGTCATGTCATTATTGTAGTAGCACGTAGTAGCATGTTAGAGTTCACTACATTCATTTATAAATAATGATAAATATCTTTCATATTAAGACACCGAAAATAAGTCTACTTGGGTTAAAGTTTAGGTTAACCGACTTAATCGGAACTTCGTGACATTCCGGTTCGGTTCTCAAACTAACCGGATTCGGGGTATCATTAGGCATCGACCTTTTCATATTCAAGCACAGCATGAAAGGCTCTCCGTGGTGTAGATTTTAACTTCAGAAGTAATAGCTACTTTTATGCTCTCTTAATGCTTGTTTAGTATGATTGTAAGGCCCAATTAATTTAAACTAAATCATCAACCTATTAAATATTTTTGTGATAATTTTATTATTTTAAAAATAAATGTGCATCTTTATATGTACTTCTTTAGTTGTATATTGAGCCTAACCGGAAATATTGGCTGATCTTGCCAAATGAGCCGTTGTCCTAATATATGGCCTCATTAAAAGACTTGTATAATAATTAAGAGATAAAGATCAATCCACAAAAGAGTTTTAAGGAGAATTTTGATGGAGGTTGGTCTATAATTCGACATTGCGGCTAAAGAGGACGACGGTGCTCATTTCGCGTGAGCACAAGACGTTTGCTCATTCGGCGAGCATGAGTACGGGGGAACTGTGATGGAGGCTGGTCTATAAATCGACATTGCGGCTAAAGAGGACGACGACGGTGCTCATTTGGCGTGAGCACAAGACGATGCTCTTTCGGCGAGCATGAGTACGGGGAATTGTGATGGAGGTTGGTCTATGAATCGACATTGCGGCTAAAGAGGACGACGACGGTGCTCATTTGGCGTGAGCACAAGACGATGCTCTTTCGGCGAGCATGAGTACGGGGAATTGTGATGGAGGTTGGTCTATGAATCAACATTGCGGCTAAAGAGGACGACGACGGTGCTCATTTGGCGTGAGCACCAGACGTTGCTCATTCAGCGAGCATGAGTACGGGGGTCTCAAGATAGGCGAGCGTTGCTCATGTTCGTC